>BKCP01008416.1:43456-58973 GCA_008636005.1 Striga asiatica
CTAAATTGGGAAGAGATTAAAAGTTTACAAAGTTTTCGTGCAATTACCAAATAAGGTGGCCATGTATATTTTAAATCCAAATTGAATTCACATTCTCTATGTTAATATTTAATGAAAAACCATATTGAATATACAATACTTAATTACCTTGTAGTACAGCTCATCCACAAAATATTATTGAAGTTATTTTCAGATATTTCATATTCCTAGTTAGCATAGTTGAATATTTACAGTTAAAAGCGAATATCATGCGTGAATTGTATTATACAAGATGTATCTAGTAACCACATATTATTTGGTTTAAGTGTTGCTTTAACCAAAGTAATCACAAATCAAATTCTAATAATCTAACTGTTAGACAAATCAGCTTGTGATACTTTTTTTAAACAAATTAAAATGAATAATTATATTTTTAAATGTCATATTTTTGTCAATGTAATTTTTCAAGATGTAACATTTCAGTTGAAAAGTATATATATATATTGAAAATGCATATCAGCCTAACCATTAGTCTTAATATGATATTTGCCTTAATATGAGGCAACAACAATAGAAATTTAATCGTTTAAAAAAAATCGGTGCAGTTTGATTCGATAAAACTGATTTTCTTGATTTGCTACTCATCAATGCAGAGCTCCAGGTCTATAATACTATGATTATTTTGAAGTAAATATCGTATAATCCGATTCGAAAATTCACCAACGATTCCAATTTAATATTCACTAAAGCTTCTCTTCACGACTATAAATAAGCGTTCAAGCCGCTCATCATAATGTTCCCGGTCAAGCGTCTAGGCTTATTAGTCATCATGACCTTCAATGTCGAGCCTTCAATGTTGAATGCTCATTCAGTCATGTAGAATAGAGTAATTTTTTAAATTTTTTTTAAAGAGTTTTTGTTCATTAGTAAATTTAATGAAAGCTTTTCGTTTAGCCAAAGCACTTTTAGTTGGCTTCCTTCTTGTTTTTTTCTTGATAATTTGGAGAGGATAGTGAGAAACATAAAATGCAACAAAATGGTGAGTGATGCCACTTGAACTATAACATTTGTCAATAATCAAATTTGGTTTGCAATACTAATGGAGAATACAGTCCAACATAGTAAATAATAACTTTTGTATTTCAACTCCTTTTTGAGAAACAAGAAACTAAAATATTAATAAAAACATAAATGGCTAATCAATTTGCAAATTAAAATACAATTAGTTTTGGGGTGCCACATTTGAAGTAGATGCAACATTTGTTTGGTCAACATCGAGCTCCTCCTCTCTCTTTTTAATTTTATTGAGCATTTCCTCTGCAAACGAGCATAATCCTTGCAGTTGTTGTAGATCGAGCTCCTTCAGATCTTTACCCTTAGTCACCTCGCCCAATAATTGTTGAGAAACTCTCATCTCAACTTTCTTCTTGGCCTTCGCCACATTCTCCACTTCCTCCATGATGGCACGCTGCACGTTTGTTTCGTGGGTTTCCATTCTTCGAGCTCTCTCCACTTCAGATGCGTTGAGAAACCTTTGCAACATCTCATTAAAGGCTTGAGGGGATGGCCAAAGGACAGCATTGTTCTCACCACCTTCTCGATTATGGGCGACCACACCAACATCGACTCCACATAGAATCGAGAGCTCATTAGCCTTTTTCACGAGGCTTGTTGACCTTTTCCTGAATGTTGTGTTTCGCTTGTTCGTATTGGATATGAGCTCATGTTTAGTTCTTCTTCTTGTCATGTTGTTTAGTTTGTGATTGTCAAAAAATTATGTGTTTTGATTTAAGATTTGATGGTAACTTATCTTCCTTTGGTTTGTTGGTTATACTTTTATATATAAAAGGGGTGTCGTTACTTTTAGTAATGCTAGTGTCAGTCTTGGTGAAAGTAGTCAAACAAAAATACTAATGGATTTCAAGAATTTCATGTGGAATCTGACAATGCTTCTTTCTACATTCTATATTTGATCATCAATGCATGATACATGAGAATGTTTATAGGAAGCTTCTACATTAGGTTCCCATTTTAATGAATTTTATGCAAGGAACTTAAATTGAGATTTTCTTTTTGGCAATTCACATGTTTGCCTTTTTTTTCTCCCATTTTTTCCTTATTATGTAAAACATAACATATACCAGTGCCGTTCTTATATATAATTCTCGAATGCGTTGAGCCTAAGTGGCTAACTCGTGTGTTTCGTAAGCTTATTTTGCATAAATTTGTACTTCATGTTGAAAAATGTATTGATTTGATTTGGGCTATTAGAAAATTAGCATAAACTATTTTAGTTTTCCTTTTTCTACAAGTTACGATATACTAGTCTTACGTTTTCTTATTTAATTTATATATTAATCATTATAAACATGTATTCTTTTTATTTCAAAATTTTATAATCTTTTTATTTATATTTTATTTTTTATATATGACATATCAAAATAGTCATATTTTAACAATATTCGATTTAATATCCATCTTGGATTTATAAAATAAAAATGATCTCATCTTTCTTTATAAATCAAATTAATTCCATTATGAAATCAATTTAGAAAATATCCAATAACAATACAAATTATTTTATAAAATAATGAAAATCTATCAGTACACCATAAAATAACCACTTTAATCTATTTTTTTCATAGATTATGGATAAAATATAGAAAGTATTACATAAAATAAATTTTAAGAAATATTATTTCTCAATGAATATAGATTTTATAAGGAACTGAATGTTGTTTTGTTGTTTAAAATAGTAAATATAAAAGAATATCATAATTAAATATATTTATATTTCATAAAGATAGAAAATAATATATTTCTGCATAAATTAATATTCTAAATTATTAAATTATATGAATTTGAAGTACTTAAAAATTTAATAAACAAGAGACCTGAATAAATATAAAATATATCACAATACAATACAACTTGTTTTGTTTTAAAAAGAATTTAAATAAAATATATGAAATTGTAATATTTTATTTAGATATATAAAATAAATATAATTAATTCTAAAATAGGGCCTCATTTTGAATTAATTATCACTTTGGTCGTTATTTATTATTGTTGTATATTCATACATAATTGCACAATAAAAATATAAATTATCTTAACTTTTTTTATCGTACAAATTATTAATATATTGAAATACGAATGTAGTAATAACTATTAGTCTATTATCATTAAATTCAGCTATACAGCTTATACTTGTATAGCACACTATTGTGTGACGAGAAAAAAAAATATGATAAAATAGAAAAATATAAAATGAATTGAATAATAGTAGCTGGATAAAATTTAAATACAAGAAGCTTATAAGCTAATCAAATAAGTTATAAAATAGCTTATTTTTCTACTAACATAGCTTAATTAAAATTGGACTTTTAGCAAGAACAGATTTAATACAAACACTCATAATTAAGTCCGTCCATATAATTTAAAAAAGAAAACACTCATAATAAAGTCTTCCTACTCATATATTTTGGGTTAATTTTGTATTTTATTCACTCTATGTTACCAAAAAGGAAAAAAAAAAAACATTAATTTGACGGAATAATTTTAGTGTAGGACTTAATTTTTTGGTATTATGTCCCAATAGGATATGAATTTTTAACTTTCTCAATCGAAGGTTTCAAGATTATGTTATTCTTAATTGAAGACATAATTTTACATTCTAGTTCTCAATTTAAGACCCAATTAACTTTATATTTTTACATAGTTATGTAAACAAAAATACTATTATTTTTAAATTTATATTTTAAATATTTAAAATAAATAATTATAAATATCTTTAATAGAATTTCTTTAGTCAGTAAATTATATAAAAGTTAAATGAAATTTACTTTGAAATTAGAAAATAATGAAAACTAAATTTAAGAATGTATAATTTAAATATTATATTAATTGGTAATAGAAAAATGTATAATAACATTATAAAATAAGTTTTAAGAAATTATTGTATTTTTTTATAATTAATATTATTGAAAATATTATTCATATCTAAAATTATTATTTTTGAAAATATGTATGATTAAAATTCTTATTTATAATAATATTATTTTGAAAAATATTATCTAAATATTATTTAAATTTATAATTTAAATATTTAATATAATTTAAAAAAATTATTTAAATTTATTCTTATTTTTTTTCTAAGGTTGACTATTGATAATGCATGGAACTATGGAACTTATCTACAAAAAATCAATAGCAAAGCTTAGGAAGAAAAAAAACTACAATAATTTTTAAAACACTTTATTATCTATTTTTATTAAATATTTAGATATTAATGAATATAATACTTAAATTATATATTACATAAAGTCTATTTTCCATTTTTGAACTTTTAAAATTAGTTTTGCCAAAAGTTTGCATTAGTGTAACTTATATGAATTAATTTTCTTACTAAACTAATTTAACTAAGATATTTGATAATTTTTATTATAAGTATTAATTTTGTATATTCTTAATTTTTTCAAAAAAAAATAAAAATTTATCGATGAATAGTATATTCAATACTTTTATTTAGAAACAAATTAAAATAATTTTTATAAATAGTTTATTTGTTAATGGTATTACTATTTTGGATTATCATGTATAATAATATTTGAATTATACATTGTTAGAATTTAGTTTTCAATATTTTTTAACTTTCAAAATAAATTTCATTAATCTTTTTGCATAAATGTAAATTATATGAATTAATTCTTATAAGGTAAATTTACTAAAGATGCTTAGTATTTTTTTTATTTAGGTATTTAAAATATAAATTTCAAAAAAATAGTAGTTTAATTTACATAATTATGTCAATTACAAAATTAGTTGTGGTATTAAGTTTAGAAGTAAAATGTAAAAATAGTTCTTCAATTGAGAATAACTTAAAATTAAAACCAACAATTGATAAAGTTGAAAATTCAAACTCTATTATGACATAATACACAAAAATCAAGCACTCCAATGGAAATTTCCTTTATTTGACTCTCTCAAATATAGTTTACTTGTTTGCTAAAATTATAAAGAAAAAAAAAAATGTCAATTTGACTAGCTAGTCTACCAATTTTGACTAGCACATAGCTTGTGGGTTACAGCGAGACATGTTATTATAGTAAAATTTATAAATTATACGAGTAAAAAAATACAAAATGCAGTTTAATAAATTTAATTTTAAATAAGTTAAATATCTCATAATTTTTAAAATCTTAAAAAATTTCTAAAAACTCCATACGAATACACTTCTAATTAAATTGATCCGAACAAAATCTGTTATATTCTTTAGGTATGTTGGGCATAAATGACTTATTATCAAGTCAACATAAATTCTATGGAGCAATCGGATAGTTTTTTTATGGAGTCATCCATCAATTAATGTATTGGCATATGTTCAAAGTGTATTTATTGTAAGATATGTGTCAATACATTATTTGTGAATAAATGTAAATGACTCCATAAATCATGATCCGATGACTCTATAGCAAAATTGATCAACTTAAATGGTAAAAGAAAAATTGCAATTGTGATGGTCAGAGTCAGATTACAAGTCGAACCTTTTTTGGGTCTTTGTTATTTAGTGAATATTTGAATATGGATACTAGTTTAGAAGTAATTAACAAAACTGCGTATAGGTTAATTCACACTTGGTCAACAAAAATTCATCATATCTTCATCCAATATTACAATTTATTATTGTGTCATGGCTTGTATAAACTACTAATTTGACATAAATATAGTGATTTAGTTATGCTTTAAGGCATACATAATCACTATCGGATTATATATATTAGATAATAATGATAACATTGTCAGTTTTGACAATTGAATACTCAATACTTAATTAATAAAAGACAATATATTTTTTTCATATAAAATCAATAATGACATCAAAAATATTTTTGTTAGGAATATTTTTACTTATAAGACAGATCTATATGATGAATTTATTGTGAATACTTAAATATTATTAATTTAACAACAATGACTGGTTTGAAATTACTAATGTACAATTTTTAAATGGAAATGGTAACGTATAGTTTGTTGAGTTTTATATATAAGAAATAAATATTACTAATGATAAATTGTTAATTAATTTACGTACACTAATGCTTATATAAATAATTGTAAAAATATTCAGTTCTCACTTTCCAAAAGGTTCGTATTNACACTTTTTAAATTACTAATCTAAAACCATCTATCAGCATCAAATATAAAGAAAGTGACTGGTGAAATCTTTAGTTAGAATATAAATCTATAATTTTAATTCAAAACTCTTATTATCACACACTACCAATCTCCCATTGCAACTACAATTAGTGTTCCAGAAATACACCAGTTTGTTATATCATTTGTTACCAATCAATGCTTCACTTCAAATCTATATTCGTATAATTGTACGTTAACAATAAGTTGATTATTTCGATATGATAGTCGTCTCACTCCAAATCTACAATACTAATTTGTAGCATAAATCTTGTATAATTTCATTTTATAATAAATTGATTTTCTTGATTTAATAGTACTCTCGTGAACACTTCCTTGTGCTCATATAAATATGTCAATTGTGAGCTAAACTCACTCGCCTAAGCACCTTCATCTTCTACTTTAATAATGAGGTGTAAACTTTTACACGAGGCAGTCTAATTGTTAGGTGGGTCATAATTAATTATATTTTTATGATGAAAATACATATTTCTACTATAAGATATCATATTTTATTTATGTTATTTTTTAATTAGTTTGAAAATATGCTGAAAAAATATATATAACCCTCATTAATACTCTTATGAAACTATTAAAAATTCAAGCAAATATGAAAACAACTAGCATTCAATGCAAGAAACATTCACTTCCACGGTTCAAATTCTTTTACATTCTTTTTAATAACATAACAAAATACTTGTGACTTTTATGTTTGTAATTTAAGCTAATAGGAATCAATTTTGAGGTGCTACATTAGAAGTAGATGCAACATTTGTTAGATCAGCATTGAGCTCGACTCGTCTCTTTTGAACCTTTTTTAGCATCTCCTCTGCAAACAAAGCCAACCCTTTGAGTTGTTGCAGATCGAGCTCCTTCATGTCCTTTCCCTTAGTCACCTCGGCCAAAAGTTGTCGAGACACTGTCATCTCAAGTGTCGTTTTGGCCTTAGACAAATTCTCAGTCCCCTCTCTAATTGCTCGAAGCACGCTTGTTTCATGTGTTTCCATTTTTCTAACTTTTTCTGCATTCGAAGTGTTGACGAACCTCTCGAGCAACTCGTTAAAGGCCGGTGGGGAAGGCCACAAGACCACATTGTTCTCATTGGCTTCTCTATTGTGAACGATCAAGCCAACGTTGACCCCACATAGTATAGAGAGCTCGTTTGCCTTTTTCACGAGGCTTTGCGTCCTTTTATCGAATGCTTTGTTTCTTTTGGTAGTATTAACTATCAACTCGTGTTTGGTTCTTCTTGTCATGTTGAAATTATTTGGTGATTGTTAAAATTAAGTGTTTTTGTATTTGTGATGGTTAAGTTGCTATTAATTGGATTTTGATGTATGTGGTTATATAGTAAATGGATGGTCTTGTTTTAGTAAGTAAATATGTTTTCTATTTAGTCAACAAAAAGAATTGAAATTTTATTAAATTTCATTTCGATGTTACTCTATTATACAATTCATATCACAATTTTCACGATAATTCTACGAAATAAATGATTCTTATTAAATTTAATTTGGATCGAGTTTACACGATTTCTTTTGGCCAGTTTTTGGACTTCTATAATTTTCATTAGAATACTAGATTATTTCAAATATTTTCCTTTGAAATTCGCAATTCTTTCAAATTCTAATTTGGATTAGAGATTCAGTATTCACAAGTTTACATAGGACTTTTTATTTTCCTTTTAATTAATACACGACTATTTCAAAATTTTCATTCATTTTATTCACTATTATCTCGAAATTTTCACAATTTTAGACTTATCATTTTATTCGTTTCACATCCTACAATAAGTTTTGGGCTTTTTATTTTATCATTTTATTCGTTTCACATCCTACAATAAGTTTTGGGCTTTTTATTTTACTTTAAAGTTTAAATTTAGCGTATTTTATATCCACTAGTTGCATAGTTGCAACTATATTCAATTTATGATTTGAATAATACTTAATCTTTACCTTACTTTTTATTTTACTTAGAAATTAAATTTAGCTTATTGCAACTATATCATTTGAATTCATTTCAACCTTTTATTTTAACATTTTATACACCCAATATTTTACAACTAACAATAAGCAAAATTATATTGACCAAGAAACAACTAACAATAAAAAAAAAATATAGACAACATCAGCTCGTCGCTTTTCTGTTGAATTTTTTAATTATTTTTTATTTTTTTAATAAAAGGCCGAAAATGCTGAGGTTGAGTTTTGGATTTTTTATTGTTATTTAATTATTTTTTATTTTTTTAAAATGAATAGAGCTGAAAAACTTGTAACCCACGCCAAGAACTAAAATCAATCATACTGACTACCACAAATACATTCTTAAATCATTTATGATTTTAATAATAATTAATATTGCTTCTAATACTTTGGAAAAATTGGACTAAATACACCTTATCTCTTACCTAATTTGTTTAATCTCACGGCAACTATTTATCTAATAAACCTAACTAATTATTATAAATTAAAAAACTTTACAAACATCAAAATACTGTTCTAAAAATGTGTATACACTCCTTAAATCCCAAATCTTTGGTTGAATGAAGTCCACATTTTTGCCGTACAACTAAAGACAACATAGATGGAATATGAAACCATAATAAAGACAACATAGAAAACATTTTTCCGATATCAAAATTATATTATAATTTCATATATCAAAATTATATTTCAATTTCTATTTCATTATATTCGATTAGTGATACGTATCGATATTGAAATCGTAACCGACAAGTGAATAAGAGCATCTCCAATGTGACTTTTGACATTAAAAAATTATCAATATCATCAACTTTCATTGAAAGTGTCTGACCAATTTATTCTCCAATGTATCTTGTCACGAACTCTTTCATGATGAGGTGGATGTCATTTAATGTTGACAATGTTGAGTCCACTTTTTAATATTTAACATCATGTTAAACATGATGACTCATTATTCACTTTATATTTAGTTCAATTTTTTATTGTTCTTGTTGAATGAATTATTTTAATTGGTCCACCTATACAAATAATTTCTTATCAAATTATGCATTGGAGATATTAGTTTGATTCAAATTTCTAATATTTTAACATTACTTCTATGTAGATTAACATTACAATCATTGATTAACATGTTTTAAAAATAACTATCTTTCAAAATCATAGCATTGAAGATGCTCTAAATAACATTATTACCTTCTTCCCTGTCTCTAAATCAATATGCAAATTTATTTATTTTAATGATCAGACCAATTTAAATAAGTTTATGTGAGCCTGCTGGGACTCCTAGCTGCGCAAAAGCTGAAGAAATAAGCCCTGAAGACGTCTATACAAGTTTGTGCACAAAGCCCACCTTGGACCAAAAATTTTGATATTGTACATGGGCTCAATAGGCCATTTGGTCTGACAATTTTTAAAAGTCTACACGAGAACCAAATTGCAACCTCTCTCCCTCGAAAGGTATGACCGGTTAGTTCAATTCTGAGTAAATGGTGTATTATAACTAATTTTATTTTTTATTTATATTTTTATAACCTATTTTATTTATTTATATTTTGTACTTTTTTTTATTGATTGTACGTTTCATTTTCTGTAAATACGTGGCTTTCACTTCACGTGAGTTTCTGAGGCAGTTAATGCATATTTATCCATTATCTTTTTTGGCATTCTGCTTCTTTATCCTTCGTTCTTTTTGATAAAAATTTTTATTGTTTCTGAAATTACTATAGTATTTGTCAATTTAAAAACCAATTGAATTTTGTCGAAATTAGGAGAGAATTGGAGGACATTAAAGTATGAATTTTTCATCGTTTGAGGAATGCATGCTTGTGTGTGCATTGGTGTGTATTGAGGGAAGGATGAGAAACTAAAACATGTATAAAAGAAAAAAAAAAAATCAAATTCCAATTTGGGGGACCCCAGTTTTGCATCACGCTTTTGTGCCGGCAATGAAGCAGTCTCCCTGGGTCGGATTTTCGTCCAATTCAACAGTTTTTTTCGATGAATATTCAAGCCTCCACCTTCTTTTTGGCCACCAACGGTGGTTGAGTTCCTCTCCTAAAAAACGAATCACAACAATGTCAGTTTCGGTGAACTTCGCCCATTCAATGTCTCTGTTTGAAGTTTATGAAATTTAAGAAAATCATATTTTGGGGATGATGTACAAAATTTGGGGCCCTCGATTCACACCATGCCTACATCGGAATTGAAGTTGTCTCTCGCCGGCTGAAGAATCTCCACGACGCTGTAAGCCTAGAAACATGGTTGGGGGCTGTTGCAACTTGATACAGCCGTTGGGATTCTGGAATTAGGCTGAGATTTTACAGTGACTAATTTGATTTATGTTTATTGTTGATTTTTTATTATGTGTATTTTTATTTTATTTATTTATTTTTATTTTTTTGTTTGTTTTCGTGAAGTATAATTTATATTGTTTTTATGTTGTTGGATTTGTAATTGTAATGTAACTTAGTTTTTGGTTTCTAGTTGGTTGTGATATGAATTGGTTTTTGGTTTCTAGTTGGTTGTGACATGATTAATTTGAAGTTTCAAGTAAATTATTTTATTTTATTTCTTTTATATTTTTATGCTTGTACAGTTTTCCATAAAAAAATTTGTACATGNAAAAGACATATTATTCAATTATGTTATCCCTGTTGCAAATAATATATATTTGTGCATGTGTGTATGTATTAAATCAAATAATATAATTACTTACACTAATATTTCACATATATTATTACCAATAAAAAGGAGTACTTATCTTTTTACATATTGAATAAGTCTTCTACAGACTTGAAAACACCTCCCAAGTTCCAACTGCTTCTCCTAATTCAATTATGGATGCAATCAGTGTTTTTCTATTTATTTATTTTTTTCAGTCACCGCTTATTTAATTTTGTTAATAAAGTTTTTGTTCATTTTTTGTTATATTTTGTGTTGTTTTGTCGAAACTTTTTTTAATGTTACTTTAGCAAATAAATGACTGTTTTCAAGGGTGGTTTTCAATTCAGACATGTAAAAGCTGATATGGGCTTATCAGTTTTCAAATTTCAGCAGTTATTTTTTTCACGTATTTTACTAAACCAATACGTATTTGTATAAATATTTTCTACTAACTTATATTTTTCTAAACTCTAGGTTTATACTAGGTAGTTACGTAATTTACCCGTTCAATTCTAGTGTCAGATGACTCGGATCACGCACATACATAAATGTATGGACGTATGTAATACATATGTATATTTAAATTTCCATATTCTAGTTAAGTTATTTAATTATGACTTGAATAATATGATGGGTTGGGCTATATTGCGTAGGAAAATAATTTGTTTTATTGAAATAGTAAGGTTTAGATCTCTTAAGTAATGGAGAAAAATAATAGAGAAGTCTAGGGCAGAAAAAATCTTGATTGGACTTTTTTGCGCTCGATCGGAGCTAGTTCTTCTGCAATTGTTTTTGGTCTTTTTCGTTTTCAATCGCTTTTAGCTAATTATTTATTTCAATTTGGAATTTGTTCTGACAATTTGTTATCCCCTTTCTCTTATGCCCTTGATTTCCCTAAAATAATTAATAATATATATTATTAAAAAAAAAAACAAACATGATACACAACAATAAAATAACTTTCAAGCAACATAAAAACAACTAGCGATTAACAGTAACATATTCACCAACAATACAACAATAAAATATCTTTCAAGCAACATAAAACAACTATCGATTAACAGTAACATATCCACCATACTGAAAGATTTATCTTCAACAATTGTTTAGGAAAATAAAAAGCAAAAATACAAGTCACCATTAAATCTTAAAAGTTCAAGAGGGCCTAATCGGCACAAATTCACCATTATAGGGCAAAAGCTATAAACAAAGTCCACTTACTGAAAATCAGCACCAATTACCAGTAAACCAAGACAAAGTAAAGAACAACTCGATTGTGCTAGCATAACATGCATCAAATTTCTCATGAAAAAAAACACTAAAAATAAAGAAGGAAAAAAAAAAAGACACTACTAGGTTAGGATAAAGAAACAGAAAGAAACCTAAACTCAGAGATGTGATTGGATGCTCTCGTGATCCAATGGCGACCATTCCTCTTGCAACAGGTGCAACAAACACCTTAGTACCTTACCCATCGTAGCTTAAATATCGGAATTGAAGATAAAGGGGTGTCGACGGGTGCGACAGGTGCAATAATCCATTCCGATATTTAAGTTAGTAGTGGGCCCGAAACACCACTCACTGGGATGGCGCGGTTTCGGTGAAGAGAAATTGAGGGGAATTATGTGGATTTGAGAAGGATGAAGTACAAAAATTAGAAACAAGAAGAAGAGGACAAAGAAAACAGGGAAAAATATTAAGAGAAGAAGATAAGAAAAATGAAAAATAAGAAGTTATAAGAAAAAGGAGAAGAAGTTACGAGAAGTTACTAATATAGCAGAATGCTATCATCCCGTTACGGCCTACGCGATGGTTCCGTTGTTTTTTCTAGCCATAGATATACATATAATCTAGTGATGGGTAGTCAATCAAACAGAATGGTAGCATTCCCCACTGATATAATAGGGTCTAAAAATTAAAAACCTAACTGCGCCATGAAAAAAGTGTATATGGAATAGAAAAGAGTAATTGTGTCTAAATAATAAGCAAAGGTGTTGATGTAAAATGTTTAAAGATATAGAAGAGGTTGTCATTTTTTTCAAAGTTTTTCTTTTATGATCCAATTCGATAATATTATATAACTGCCAGATAAAACCATCTCCTTGGTTTTAATTCAACATATCCTTATTAATTAAAACCCAATTAAAACAAACCTAAAGTTTTAAGAAAACAAGTCCAACCCAATATAGATATAAATAATAATAGTAGGCATCAATTTCATACTGAGAAATTATAAAATCACCATTAAATAAAATTATAAAATCATAACCTTGTATCCCTCTAAATAAAACAAGTCCCCATCTCCTTGGTTTTAATTCAACATATCCTTATTAATTAAAACCCAATTAAAACAAACCTAAAGTTTTAAGAAAACAAGTCCAACCCAATATAGATATAAATAATAATAGTAGGCATCAATTTCATACTGAGAAATTATAAAATCACCATTAAATAAAATTATAAAATCATAACCTTGTATCCCTCTAAATAAAACAAGTCCAACCCAATATAGACATAACCTTGTATCCCCGTTACCTAACGTCTAAATAAAACAAGTCCGACCCAATATAGACATAACCTTCCCCGTTACCTAACGTCTAAATAAAACAAGTCCGACCCAATATAGACATAACCTTGTATCCGCCGTTACCTAACGTCTAAATAAAACAAGTCCAACCCTTCTAATTATTTTTACTTATTATTTATGATTTTAATGATAATTAATCTATCTTCTAATCTCTAAAAAGTATATCAATCAAGAATTACTTCACCCTTATTTCACCTTTAATAGTTTATTATCGATCATTTTGGAAAAATTGAACTAAATACACCTTATCCCTTATCTAATTTATTTAATCTCACGGCAACTATTCGTCTAATAAATATTATGAATTACAAAACTTTGCAAACATCAAAATATTGTTCTAAAAATGTGTACACACTCCCTAAATCACAAATCTTTTGGATTGAATGAAGTCTACAATTTTTCCTACAATTAAAGACAACACCTATGGAATATGAAACCATAATTAAGACAACATAGACAACATTTTTCCGATTTAATTAAGTTTATGTGGGCTTGCTGGTCTTCCTAGCTGCATGGGCTAAATTTGCAGAAATAAGCCCTGCAGACGTCTTGACAAGTTTATGAACAAAGCCCACATTGGACCAAAATTTTGATGTTGTACATGGGCTCAATAGGCCATTTGATCCGAAATTTTTGAAGGTCTATATGAAAACAGAATCGCAACATCCCGGGAAAAGTATGTTCGGTTAGTTCAATTCTTTAGTGTCAGATCATACACATGCATAAATGTGTGGGTGTGTGTTAATGCTTCTGTATATTTAAATTTCCAGATTTTAGTTAAGTTATTTAATTATGACTAGAATAATCTGACGGGTTGGGCTATTGCGTATGAACCTAATTTGTTTTATTTAAATAGTAAGGTTTAGATCTCTTAAGCGCTGGAGAAAAAGAGAGAATTTAAGGCAGAAGAAATCTTGATTGGAGTTTTCTTGCTTGGAACTAATTCTTAATTTCATTTTGGAATTTCTTCTCACAATCTGCCTTTTATTCGACTAATTCTATATTTCTATATGGACAGTGCCCAAATGAAAAGGATGACATTTATTGGTAGTTTGTCTCCAAACGGGTCATATTTAAAAAATAAAAAATTATCACAAGCTACAGGAAGAGAATAATAATTTCAAAAATTGTTCTATAAAAGACTAAAAAGAAAATTGAATTTAAACTTAGAGGGATTTGGTGCTCTCACAAAATCTTCCCTGCACACATCATTACAAAAAAAAAATAAAAAAAAATGTCAAATATCATATAACAAGTTGCATATATAGTGATTCTTAAGATGTTCACAAAGTCACAAACACAATCAATCAAGAGAGAGACTAAAAAATAGGAGGAAATTTTTCATTTGACAAGTTCTTTTTCTAATTCTGTTTGCGAACTTAATTTTTCATAAGTTTTGAACAATACATACATTTGAAGAAAATCCCTAAGTTCATATGTAACGTGGTTTACATACAAGTTGAACGATCCCCTAATTACTAAATATGGTTTACCAGTTGAACGATCGCCTAATTACTAAATAATCATACTATTTTAATAAATTCACATATTTTATAACGCTTGTATTAGAGTACCTAATGACTAAACAATCAATTTTTCAATAGATTTACATGTATTCATGCTCAAACTGTCATATTTTATACAAGTTACAAGTACCAGATAAAAAGTATTCTTTGCACAACATTCAACTAATTAAAATTTCAATCAGATTGAAAATGTACCTTGAATCTTGGCCGTTGATTTGTGTTGACTTTTCTTACTCGGCATCTAATTTTCTTAGGCAAGAGATGACTAGGCCGCTTTTCCTGGTCGCGTTGCAGAGTATCATTTCTCCCTACACCATCATCCGACAACGGGAACAAATCTGTCTGCGCCACAATGTATACAAAAATCGCACTTATGTAAACTAAAATTCATACTTTTTTTTTCTCAAAATGGGACTTCCAATAAATAAAATATTCAAAATACATATTTTAACAGTGCCACGATTTTGAATGCTAAATATAATAATATTTTAAACCATTCAAAGCCATCAAAAGAGCAGAAATAATATTATTAATTGCATCCTACAACAGAGTAAAATATATAGAATTTTTTTTTTTTTTTTGTA
>BKCP01008416.1:67277-86115 GCA_008636005.1 Striga asiatica
TCCTTTTTCTCTCTTCAAATGAAATTATGCAGCATGTGTTTGTTCTTTCTCATAGAGTTGGGCTAGATAATTAAGGCCCAAATATATTCCTCACTACACAGTAATAATTATTAGCTCTCGTTGGGCTCATAGTAAAATATGAGCTCGTTAAACATTCCAGTTTTGGCAGCCAAATCTAAAAACGCTACTAAGTGAAGCAAAAGCGCTAACCCTAAAATAATTGCAAAGTTTGATCAGACGATTTATTGAACAGTTGACGAATCTTCGTCACTTTTAGAGATCTTTGTCCTTTGATCCCTCGTGACCTGACACGGACAGCAGACGCCCATGAAAATCAATTTTTCACAAACATTTTCTCTCTCTTAGATATCTCTGTATAAAGCTCAACTTTTCGTTGAAGGTATGCATTTTGTTTTGTTCAATTTTGTGTAATTGTTGTATTTCCTTTTCCGATTTTTCCTTTTTTATGTCAAGCTTCCGTCGATTGTCCTTGGTTATATATGTAGGTTTTTGATTTTAGGAATTTCCACAAGGGATTTGATTGTTTTCGTTCATACCGGGCACGTCAGCTGATTTGCCCTAGACGGGTTTTATGAATTTTTGTTGTTTTTCGACTTTTTGTGAGGTTTGAACTCCCTGTTTCACCTGAATTGAATTTTTTTTTTTTTTTTTTNATGATTTGAACATAATAATTAGTGAACTGAATGGTAAAAGTATATTTTGCAGTGTAACTTTGTCGATTTTGTACACTATGCAACCTGAACTGGATGCTTCTTTTGGGCACAAACAACTTGAACTATGCAGATTTTTTTCATCCATTTTTCCACCATTGTGAAGGACTAGACGTGTAAAGAGTAAGCAATGTGGTACTTTTTGTGGATAATTGAAACAAATTATAAGTCCCCATTTTCTGCAATGTCTAAATGATAAAAAGGGATTCGATTTTGTGAAAACGGTGAAGGTTTTGGCCTTTTAGGTTCGTTTTGGTTGCTTTCAAACAGAGGTGCTTTTGTTTTAAGTCTATCCTTTGTTTTCCTTTTGCAGATCAAGGGAAATTTTCTCATCATGGTGAATGCAATCAAAGGACTGTACATTGCGTGGTATAAACATAATACGTTATTACGTAGTGAAGTTAGAATTTCCTGTCTGATAGTGATGGTAATTTTATTATTTTCACCTTCATACATTTTAATCTATTAGAGAGCTGTTAAACTTTGAAGTCAGATCAATCTCTGAGATCCTACACCATGTTGCATATTCAAGAATCATGAATAGGTTTCATTAACTTTCTTATTCAATTTAACTAGCTGAAAAGGAAAGGAAAGAGAAAGACTAACACCATCTCGTTATTTGAAACTACAAGTTTATTCTACACCCATGCTTCTACTTTTGCAAATTGTAAACTAAACAAATAGTTAGCATCGACTTTGATATTGACAGTTAATCCTTTCTTAAGATCGTTAAAAGAAATGGTCAAAAGAATTTCCTTTTTCTTATAAAATATAAAAAGTCTCGATTTCTGTACAGTGACATCCCCATGGCCCAGTTCATCATCAACATGAATGCTGCATTGCCTCAGTCACAGAAGTTTATAATACACGTGCTGGATACCACTCGTATTATCGTGCGCACGGATATGGCTGGTCAAATCAGAAGTGCTATTGCAACCTTCAGAGAACAGAACACGTACGAAAAGCCCTCTTAATAGTTAATTCTCACCACTGGATATTTTATGCTGCTGTGTGGATTGTCATCAATCCTAGTTAAGGTTCAAGATTGTTGGACAAAATTTGTAAGTGAACATATGTTTGCTTAATCCAACACACCTAGACTGAGGTTATTTGAAACTAGCTATCAAGTGTGCTTAACAGAAGGGGATTTATGTGGCTCAAGAGTCGAGAGTTTGTCTGATAAATTATTGAAGGAAGTTGATTTTACTAGTGCAGGATAAATTCTATTTGGAAATGCTCTTCAAGCATTGGAAGAAGATAATGTAAGAGGATTTCATGGCTTGATTTTTTTTAAAATCTTAATAGATAGTAGAAGAAATATCAAATATGTGGAAAGGAAGAAAAAACACGTCTTAGATACGAATATACGTACTATTTTCCAAAGTCAAAGTATCGATCATTCATGTTTTGAGGTTTGAGTTTGACAATCATCCCCAACCTTTGTGTAGATCTCCTTCATCGGCTCAAACCGTATGTTTTGTTTCTCAAATTTTTGTTTAGTTTTGCTGAAGTTTTGAATCAAAATTACTGTTGCTGTTTGTTTTCTTTTCTTTTTCAAGGTGTGGGTTGTTGAAAGTTGAAACTGGGAAGTGCTGCAAAAATTTTATCAGTTAGATATTTTTTAAGTTTTGCTTTAGTTTTTGGTTGCCTTTAAATTTGGGTAATGCCAATTTATGATCCATACTGAAACCATCTTTTGGGTTAAGCAAAACTAAAAGCATGCGTACATATTGTCCTCGTTTTTAACAAATTCCACGTATTTTCATAATAAAATGTCAAACATATTTCAATGTTAGCAGAAATATGACATTTTATAATATAATAAATTGATTTGTCCAACGGTTAAAACGACGCACAACAAAACATTGTAAATTATAAACAAGGCCCTGATTGTTTATAAGATATTGGGTCACTTTTGACTATATATATATATATACAGCCGGCCCAAGTTTGTTTACTAATCCTATACGAAGTATTGAAAACATAAAAAAAAAAGAATTGGATGATCAAAAGATATAATACACAAAAGCATAGTCATGGGCATAACACATTGAGTATTTTCCTTTTACAGAATCGAAAAGCATCTATATGTAAATAGATGCATTTAATTCTGTTAAGGATTTGACTACAAAATATCAGTTTTTAGGTAGGTTTTTTTAACCTTGCAAATTTCAAATTTGTACACAAAAGAAGCATCCATTCTTCATGTTTTTCTAGTTCAAAAGTCAAAAGCTTGATGTGTCGAGCCAAAAGTCAAAAGCTGTAGGTGTCGAGGCGTCAATCCATTTTGGGTCGACTTTTCTTTGAAGGGCTGGCAGGTAGATCTTTATGTGTTTCAAGATTGAACTGACTTGGTTTTGGTGAAGCTTGTTTTGATGGTGTGGCAGTTGTGATTGAGGAGGAGGCTATTGGTTGGGTTTCAAAGTTGATGCGCTTTTTAACAAGTGGTTCTGAACTTCCGATGGTTGGATCTTTCTCAATTTTCATGGCAACGGACTGGAGCACATTTTTGAGTGTTGGGGTGAAGAGTTGTTTTTCGACAACCTGTTTCATAAAATAGAAGAGTTATTGTAGGTCATTGATAAAATATGAATGTGAAGAACTACAAATTGCCATTGTAGTATATTGCACCTGGGCTGATGATGAACTGGCTGTGTCTTTTTTGGAGAGTTGTTCTTCATGCATATTCTTCTCGGTGTTCATGTGGTCAGCGGTATAAAGCTTTAGAATTGTATGATAACCAGACTCAGTATACTTAATGAAACAGACAACGCTGTGCTTTTCTATCACTGCTTCAATTTCACCTTTTATGTTTTGGCCCTGCACAATCAAAGTATATTGATTACAATCAGTTTAAGTTAGTGTAAAGTTTTATAGCAGAAGCCAATCTATTATATAAAGTCAAATGTTTTAGGTATACATAAAAGGAATGTAAATGTATAAACACATTATGTGGTGTACAGTAGGAAGTGAAGATATTTAATAACTAATGTGTTATGGTAATGACTAATACTTATATATCACTTTTATCATTAAAAAAGTTCAGCAAGAAGAATACTAACATTTTTCTCTGCTTCATACAAATCATTCCCGCTGAACGGGATAATTCTTTCTGCATCAGTCCCATAGATTATTGCGTATATTGTTCCTGTTTCATCTTTAATTTCCATTGGAATCCGACACCTATTATTTTAAAAAACAAAAATTATGTAGTAGACTACCATGTAAGATTATAGTGGTTCATTGTAATAATAGTATTTTGGTATTATGAAAACTACGTACCTTGCTTCAACGTAAGTATCCGCCTGGCAGCTTCGACATTTCATTGCTGTGTTTGGTGGCATATTGTAATTCTTGCGGCAGTTGCCGCACGTGGCTGCCCATAAGGATTTGGCGTCGCTTGCGAGCTTCATTTTTCCGCTGACCCAACAAGTCTTCGTCTGAAGCAGATATTGAGAGTATATAGACTTAAGCCTTTCAATTTTATCTTCAGCATATAATAATTTAAGCATCTAATAATTCAAGCAGTTGGATAAGTATTTACATTTTATATACTACAATGAATAATCATCAAGCAAAAATGATTGGATCAAACATGTTTTTTTTCTCTGAGTTTAGTGGCAATTATGAAATTGGAAAAAAAAAAATCTATTATCTAGTGAGACTTCTTCATTGATTGCATTACTGGATTTAAAATGCATATACAATTTACAGAGCATTTGAGACGACAAATAGTAATAAAAAATCTGTAATTTTTTTTTCACTTGTCAATAGTGTGCTCTTCGAAAAGATATTAACTTTAAATAATTAACTGTATAAGCAAATCTATTTATCCTATTGTGAAGAATTACAATGCCACTAATAAGTGTTGTTTCAAAAAATTTAGCTATATATCAGAAAACAGTAATTACTACCCAAAAAGCATGACTGGCATAACCGTAATCTACCTTTTAGTTGTTTGATATAAATAGAAAATATAATCTTTTTTTCACTGTGGTATTTTTTTTAATGGGTTAGGTGTTAATATATACAAAATCAAGAGAGTGGAGTAAATATATCAGGCCTCACTGTAAATGCAATATTATGTATGTTTTACTAAATTTATCATTTATAACGTTTAGATTTGAGATCTTACATATTTGAGGGACTTCACTGCTTCCTGCACAGTAATTATATCAGTGCTTTCAGGCCATGGGTATAATTTGTCTGTGTCTTTATATGCTCCTTCATCAACAAGTTTTGCAACACTGTCTTTGTTCTGAATATACCTGTAATGTAGTTTTGCTTACATAAATAGATATACATGTAAATTTATAGGTTTATATGAGAATTAAGGTTAGAACATACCACTGTTTCAGATCGGCTGCGGCAGGTATAAGTGGATTGACCATCAAGCAAGTCCCAACTTTAGTCGACAACGACAATCCTTGATGGCACAAAAGTTGGTTTAAGTAAATGCTGTATCTAAGTAATTTTTTTTTTTTTTTAACACTATTTATCTAAATCATACCATGGAATGTGGTGACTCGGCTTCTCATAGCTAGAACAACGTTAACTGATGCAATTGTATTAGTCAGCGTTTCACCATCATCTTTCTCGAACTGATTCCATAGTGTAAGAATCATTGGTTTCATTCTGCAGAACAATAAAATGATGAATTAAAGAATGAGATACATGCATATATTTTGTTTGTACTTGATTTAGTTAAATCTGTTGCTTACTCTTCGTTGATGACGATCAGTTCACGTGTTGTGTTAGTACCAACAGTCCTTTTTGGAAAAGCATGAACAATAACTGCAAGCAAGTCTGTAGATAATTTGCAAATTTAGGAATTGTCAGTTTAACTTACCTAGAAATATTTTTTTTAATATTCTTAAATGAAGTATATAAAATACTCACTTCTGGGATTCTCCGTATCTGCATATTTGTGTAAATTTGCAAATTGATGAATTTCAATTGAGCACGGAAGTTGTGGAGGCATGGGTTCTTCATAGTCTTCAACATTGGTACCTTTAACCAGAGTCCATTTGTACTTGTAATCACCAACCTGATACAGTGGTATCTCTGGACGTACTTTTGCTCCGGAAACATAATATCTTTTGTATGGCATGAGCAACGGTGGCATAAATTCGTCAATGACATTGTTGTAAACAACGGCAGCTACTTTTGTGCCCTGTTATGCAATGGTAATAATTAGTAGTATTTAAGTAAATGATTATTATGTTAAATTAAGAAAGGGAATATGTTGAGTAATTGTTTACCTCTTCATCTGTGAATAAGTATCTGCGATAATGCATTGTCGAATCATTTTTGCTTTGGTGAACGGGTGGCCTCTCAACAACTTGGATAAGTGCAGTCCAGTTGTTGGTGGCTTCTGTAATCTCTTTAATCGGTAGATATATCCTCGACATTGTCACCTGTAGAAATTTGTAATAGAAGGCAGATGCAGTTAGCAAAATTATTCGGTATTTAATATAATTTCATTTTTGCAGAAATGATATTATGTTTTTGAAATGAAATAAAAATGTATTTAAGTACATTGTATTACTGAAGCTGCCTCAAGAACTTCATTGTATACCACGTTTTTCGTTATATCAAATTCTTGTGGGCTGAAAAAAGGTGGTTTGATTACAAACTTAATGGCCGATGATTGTTTTGCACGAGATAACGCTACATATAGTTGGCCATGTGAAAAAACTGGTTCCCTTAAATAAATACCGACTGATTCTAGTGTTTGACCTTGAGCTTTATTAATAGTCATAGCAAAACACAGTCTAATAGGGAATTGCGTTCTTGTGTAAGCCACAGGCATTTGGTCATCATCGGAAGGTTTTAATGGAATTCTATGAATAAAAACATTTTTCCCTTTGAAGTCTCCAACAGCTATTTGTGCATGGATAATGTTTCGACTTAATTTTTTACATATGAGTCGTGTTCCATTACACAAGCCTTCCGTAGGATCTAAGTTTCGAAGTAGCATAACAGGAGCATTAACTTTTAACTGTAACTTATGAGGGGGCATTCCACCAGGGGTCAAAGAATTTATTATATCTTCATATAGACCTTTATGGATAGGATTAACCACTTCATCAAAACTGAGATATTCAACCATTTCACCTGGAAAATCATTTATTAATTTATTATTTATGTCGTCGACAAAACAATTTTTAGTAGATAAGATTGCTCTATTCATTTGAAAATTGGGAGTTGTGTCATTCTGGTCATTGATATTGTCTGCATTTTGTACAGAATTAGTTTGAAAATTAGGATATATTCTAGCAATTAGTTGGTCCAGAGCATCTTCTGTATTAGCATTAGTTAATATAAGCGAGGGAGGTAAACGAACTGAATTGTTATTACATGTGGGTTCTACGCCATTCCCTATTCGTAACAAATATTCAGTAAATGAAGGGTCAAATCGAGCTCTCATATTTTCTATTAGTCGAATTTTTTCTAGTAATGGCCAGATATAGGAATTTGTAATGCATGCATTTATGGTGTCATGTTTATTTCCCTTGCGAACCACA
Organism: Striga asiatica; assembly: GCA_008636005.1. Taxonomy (NCBI): domain Eukaryota; kingdom Viridiplantae; phylum Streptophyta; class Magnoliopsida; order Lamiales; family Orobanchaceae; genus Striga; species Striga asiatica. The sequence goes on from BKCP01008416.1 coordinate 74,536, forward strand.
GGTAAAATTTGTCTAAAATCGCCGCCAAAAACAATAACTTTACCACCAAATAGTTCAGGTGAGTCTGTTAAATCTTTCAGCATACGATCAAGTGCTTCTATTGATGTTTTTTTAGCCATTGGTGCTTCATCCCATACAATTAGCTTGCTTTCACGTATTAAGTTTGCTAAGTTACTTTGTTTGCTAATTTTACATGAATTTCCCTTTGATATATCTATTGGTATTTTAAAGCGCGAGTGCGCTGTTCTACCACCTGGTAGTATTGAAGCCGCGATACCTGAAGTAGCTGTTGCTAAGGCTATGTATCCTTTCGATCTAATATCAGCCAATAAAGCTCTGTATAGAAAAGTTTTTCCCGTACCACCTGGGCCATCAATAAAAAAGGCTCCTGGTTTTTCACTATACACACGCTCCAATATGATCGTAAAAGCTTGTTTCTGCTCTTTGTTAAGTAATGATATAGCATTTAAATCTTCTTCACAAACAATAATATTTCTTTCAGCGATTATTTCTCTATTATCTTCTTCAATATGTAAGGTCAAATTATCTGGCAAAATGTTAAATGAATGAATACTTCTTCCCATTGATTCTAAAAAATCATTTATTTGCTGGAAAACTTTTTTTTTAATATCTATGGTACTTAAGTTTGAGTTCCTCGAAAAATCTTCAGACATAGCTTCTTCGAATTTATAAAATAAATCTCTAGGGTTGTTAGGACATGAATAAACAAGTAAGTTAGCAAATAGTCTTCTCATTTCATATGGCATTTTAAAGACTGCAGCTTCTTTCAGACATTGTTCTTGTGTGTTATCATCTTGTAATAAGCCTCTTAAAAGAGCAGCTTCATGATTTGACTCGGCAATTTTTCCATTAAAAGATCTGATATCTTCGAAGGATTTCGGGCATTTAACATGAAGTAAAAGAAGTTTAAGATAATACCTGTCGCCCTCGTTAGGATGCACAGTTACTATTCGGCCTATTGAATCTCTTTCACTTCTCTTTTTCCATTTTTTTTCTTCAGTTAGCCAAACGAAGTATTCAGGAAATTTTACGTACGGTAAATTTAGTTCTTGTGCATATTCATCTGTTCTATTCATATAGAAAAATTCTGTAAGCATAGTTCTATGATTTTTTGGGTTATTAATTATTCTTTCTAATCTATCTTTTTTCTTATAATTGATTGTTTGATAGTTTTCTAAATGGACTGGTAAATTAATAACTGCAGGCTTTATTTCGCTAATTGGAAATCTGAAAATCCTCCATGCAGCTTCTGGTGGAGAAACCCAACGTGCAGTTCTATATTGTTCTATTTCATCTATCTGTATATTTTGGTTAGATGTATCTATATGAAATGCAATTTTGTCGTGGCCTTTACAAATATATTTATAAATGTATTTCACAGCTCGTATGGTGGAACAAATCTCTACGTTAATATGACAATTAAACTTTGCAAGTAAATATGGGTTATATGGAACCACCCATCTATTATCTAACATATGGCCTCTAACTTTGACTGTAATATTATTATTTGAACGTTGATACTTTGGATATGAATTACTTATCTGTAAAGTTCGGTCCGAAAATTGTTTTGGATAGTTAAACCTACATTTATTTTTTTTGTTCATGCAAGAATTATTTTCATTCAATTCTCCACAAGGTCCATGCATCATATGTTTCTTGACCATATTGTATAAATGTGGAGTTAACTGTTTATTCGGTATTTCAGCGCTAACTATTTTGTCGAATTCTTCAGGTCTATACATTTTGTCCTTGTTTGCTAGTATGATTAACATATGAGCATGTGGGAGACCTCTTTTTTGGAATTCTATTACATATGTATAAGCAACGACTTCTCCAAAGATGTGTTTTTTTAGAATATCTTTTTTTAATTCTTCAAGCTTGGCATGAAAAACTCTAGCTACTAAATCTGGCCGATTCTGAGTTTCTTCGTTCTGTTTCAAGATTTCTTTTATTTCAGGCCAATTAGGATTACATGTCATAGTTAAAAAGATGTCGGGTTTTCCAAATCTTTGCACCAATGTCATTGCATCTAAGTATCTTTTTTTCATATTTCTCGGTCCCCCTATAAAACCGGCTGGTAAAAAAATTCTTTGCCCAATTTTTGATGCGTTTGTTTCTCCTGCATTTAGGCTGTCTTCAATCCCTTGCAAAAATTCTTGTCTAATTTCAGTTTGTTGATTCTTGAAAAAGTCTAATCTTTGTGATTCAATTTTGACATATATATCTACTATATATTGCTGAAACAATCTTCCAAAATTTAACAAACAAGACCCATCATTATCTCTTATTTGTAATTTGTACGCATAGTAATCCCTCATCGAAACAAAATTTCGACTCCCGTGCGTGCTAAGATTCACTGTAAGCAGAATATATTATATATGTTAGACTTATCTTATTTAAGTAATTACTTTTGTATGTATTTATATATTAACAGTTGAAGTTGTAGGTATTTGTTTATGAACTTACCATTTTCTGCTTCAATTAACTCTTCAGCAGATTCCATATGTGAAGGCGAAATGAGAGGCAGTGATGTAGGATTTCGTGATCTTTTTTTTGAAACAGTGGCTCCTAATTTTTCTATGCCTTGATGCCACCCAAGCTCGCCAAAAGGGAAAAGTAAAGGATACTGAAGGGGATCATAGCAACCAAAATAGTATTGTATTTTATGTGGAATGCCACTATGGTTATATATTCTTATATTTCTTTCGGATGGTTCTTGATTTTCTTCAGTATCAAGCCATAATGCAGCTACTTGAGAAGTTTGTGGTTTGTTGTAAACTCTTTGATCAACTTCAGGAAGAGTCTTCAAAATGATTTTATAATCATCAAAATTTGTTATCTCATTAAGGGTTCTGAAAAATTTGGCGTATGGATTGTCTCTAAGAACATACATAACCTTTTCAATTATAGACTCAGATATTCTAGGGCATGCTTTAAATCGGTTGGCAATTTCATGCTCGGTATCATGAAAATATAGCTGTAAATTTTCTGATGCTTCTAAATCATTCAAGAAATGATACATTTGGCCTTGTATCTTGAAAGTATAAATTCCTTTATTACGTTGCGTTAAATTTTTATCGCATTTCACTCCCAAAGATGTAAATGCAAATTGATTATTAATAGTTCTTATACAATCTCTAAATAATTTGGATTCCTCTGTCGCTGAAAATAAAAGTTCTTTAAGAACATCTGGTGTTGAGTTATTTGCCAGTCTTATATTGCCATCCGAACAACAAAATTTACTTGTTTCGTATTGAAATTTGAGGGCACCACAATAAGGACATTTTTTACTTTTAGTTAATTTAAAAGGCTCAGCGGCAATGTCATCCAGAATCTCTTGGCACATTTTTTTATGTTTACCTATAATTAAAATGCAAATGCAAAAATTTAGTTTTTCTTGAGCATGTAAACTCTGTAAGTTTTTTAAGTGATTTGAAAATGACTATGAAAAATGAACTGTACCTGTAGATTGGGATGTTTTAGTACTTGGGCAACCTGTTGTAGGTATGTTATCATTAGACCATAAATCTATGCACTAAAGTAATATCCAATTAAATTTATTTAAGAAACTTTAAAATTTAAATGGAAACTATTACCTGTAGGTTGTGAAGAAGATGGTGTATTTTCATTAACCATATGGAAATTGTGTAAATTAGTGCCGCTTTGAATTGAAGTTTCTATCGTATATGAATTACTTTTGTTTGCATTTGAAGGGTGCTTTTCCAAGTGAATACTTTTATATGTTGTAAGGGGTTCACTGTGAGTACCATTACAATCGGCATCTTTAATTTGAGATGGATGCTTATGAGTAAATGACTGTTTATTTCTCTTAGCTCTCCATTTTTTAGTAGCGCTTGACCTATATATTTCGCTAGGAGATGGCAAGGAAGATTTAGAATAATTTGAAAACTGCAACAGTGTTCCATTGGGTATGTGCAAATCAAAGATTACTTGCGCATGGCTTGAAGAAGGCTCCACTACATGTTGTTTTTCTTGGTTGGTAGGTTTGCTTAATTTATCAGTATGTATTTCTTTGTTCATATTCAATGAGTTGTTCTTGAAAGTGAGCTGGTCATTCTGATGAGATGAAAATATAGGCTCAATTGTTAATGCTGCACGTTTTTTTTTGTTTTTCCATTTTTCAATTGCTACTTGTTGATATCTTTTCCTAGAATCCATAGGGTCGGTATTGCTATTCCCTGTAAAGGAATTATCTAAGTTCGATATGTTCAGTACACTATATGTTCAGCCTTAGAAACTTTAAAGAACAGACTATTAGACAAATTAACTATAATAAAGCAAAAATATTAGTAGAGATAAGAGGAGTGTATATAAATACGGGAGAGATACGGGAGAGGTATCAGTGATTTTTTTTTTAATGGAAAGGTACTATATATTAATCTATATTGCCTACTATTCTAATTTTTTATGCAAGCAGTACACTTATTAGGTTCTTAATACCTAAGTCAAACAACAGCAAGATGCAAGTACTATATATTAATCTATATTGCCTACTATTCTAATTTTTTATGCAAGCAGTACACTTATTAGGTTCTTAATACCTAAGTCAAACAACAGCAAGATGCATTAACTTACTTCATTAAATTGTTACGACATAGAACCATTTATAAATTATATAGTTAGGATATTTTGAACTATTTAAATAAGAACAAATGTTAGACAAATATAAGGATAAATAAAAACTGTTGCTATAATATTTGACTACACATATTTAGCATCAATAAACTTACTAAACATAAACAGTAAAAAAATTATCAAACATTAATGATGAGATGACCACTTGAATAAATACAATAAGCAAAGTATTTGTGAGGAACAATACACTGACCTGATAGCAATAACTAAAGTAATCTTTCTTTTCACTGTACCTTCTAGAATCAAAAGTTCCTTGAGTAACTGTCCCAAGCTGAAAGAGTATCAGTTTAACCTGCAAAAGAGTTAATAAATTTCATTGTTCATTATAAGCAAACCACATAAATAAGTAACATAAGTCAGAGAAAATTAATTTGATGGTTCAAATCATATTTTAAAGAGCCTTGGAAACAACTATTCTTCAACAAAAATTATCTATGCATATAAAGAGTTCTGAAAATACATTAATGCAGTAATATTCTTTTACACAAAGACATAGACAATGAAATAAATGTTGTCTGATACCACCTAAATAAGGTTGCACTCTGAATAATAAGAAGTTGGTTAGTTTACCCTTATAGACAGGCCATTCTATTGAATTAGCAATTGGTGAGTTTAAAGAGACATCTGTTACTATCTATATATTAAATATGTTGGTCTGCATAATTTTGAACATTTGTTGTTCTGCCTCATACAATTCAGTTCAAGTGAAAGGGATTAGCCTTTTGCCATCAGAACCGTATAGCATTGCGTGCATGCATCCCATTCCACTCGATACTTTCATGTTCGGCACATTTATTTATATACATATATGGGCCAGAATATAGTTATAGAAAAATATTTGTAAGTCATACAATAGCAACAAATTACTGCAGTAAGTAGCTATTACTTAATCAAAGTTCATTATGTACATATATGCATTAACACAACAAATAAACAAAAGTTCTTATGCATAACAGTAAAATCTATATATATTATTTAGGTATAAGAAAATGTAAAGAGTATTCTATTACCTTGTAGCTACAGGAACTCAAACCTATGAACTCCACCAGAACCAAACCAAGAGTTTGAAGGAACCAAATAGAGGAATACCTTCAAAACAACAATGACAAAAACAAAGAATTAGAGTTAGCCAAAGTATGTTAACCCAAAATCTTGCAAAAAGTAAATACCATTCATCTGCACACAGAAAAAAACACAGGATCTACAGCCTAAACAAATACTTTTACATTGTTACAGAGATTATAATAATATTTAACTTTATCAAAAGGCAAACAGATAAATTTGAGCACTTTCTTTAAGAACCTGTACAAAATAATCACTACCAAATGCAAAACTGAAAGAGAATAATATAGCATGTGTAGGTTCTTAATACATCAGAATCTATAACCACAAAAAATGACTATATAGTTTCATATAGGTATAAATTGCAGAGATTATCCTTCTGTAAACAAACAAAATATATTATTTTGTGCTCTACAAACTGAACAAATAAATCAACCATATATTGAAAAGCCAATAACTAACAGCAAATATTTATTTAGTAGGTAGTTGTTATTGTTATTTGCAGTAGATCTCTTCTGATTTGCCAAGAAGAACGGGAAGAACAAATAGTAACATACCACTTCTTAATAGCAGAGGAAACTTTTCTTGCTTGTACAATGGAAAAGTGATATAGAATCTGCTAGATATACACCGCTTGAGGTGTATTATATTATTAATAATCATACACATGACATAATTTGTAAAGTAAACATCAAATCAAGATGGTGAGGGCAAGAATCCAACGGTCCAAAAGGAACCAACATACCCATACACCATACCCAAGAATGAAAAATCCAGGCTAAAGCTGCAAAGAAATCTTTGATAGACATTAGCCTGATCTTATTGGCAAATATTTTAATAAAATGCCACTTGAAAGCATCGAAACACTCCTGATGACATATATCTGACCAAAGACTACAACAAATAATTTTTTTTATATATAATTCTTCATCATACATGTGAAATCATTACATATAAGGGGAAAAAAAAATCCAAGACACTAAGAATAGTTGATTAAACTGTAGAGGCATCACAAATAAAAATAGCCCAAACCAACTCAAAAATTAAGCGGACCTCCACAACGGAAATCCAACAAAAATTACACCGTGAATAAAAATTGTAAAAAAATAAATTAACTTTCCTGAATTTGCATCTTCATTAACACCTATTGTGTAACAGCACACCAAATTTCCTTATGAGCTGCAGTATAAGAAACAAATATTAGAAAATGTAAATCCTAGAGAAATGTGTGAGATCTTTTAGGTTAATTTGATGCAATTTCGATCAAAAGAATATGCAAATTACTCCTCACGAATGATGAAATTAAAAGGGCACAAGAAATTTTGGGCAAAAAAAAAAAAAAAGATGTAGAATAACACCTTTAATACACAAGCAAAAAAAGCAAGCAAGCCGTTACAGCAAATGCTTTGCCAAACAAAACCGGACTAATTTGCCAAAAACGACGACAAAAGATGCACCGAAAGCGCTGGCTGAGAACGGCAATCCCAATGGAAGCATCTGTAAACAATGTTGCCCATAGAAATAAAATGAAATTGAGTTCCCTAGCGTATAACACGAACTGAAAATACGATGTGTCAAAATGTGTAAAAACGTCGTCGTATGCAAATGAAAAAAACAAACGCGTCGTTTTAAGAGTATCAAATAACCTCTTCAAAGAAAGCTCCACGCGTCAAATTAAGGAAGCATGAATCCAACATTTTTTTAATAGCAATAATACACGTGTCAAGTAAAGGTACAAACTAACTTCTTTTTATTAATAAGAGTATAAGATATGCATATTTACGTGTTCACCCATCGCACTACAATTTGTATTTTTGGAATATTTAGTTTGTTTTGGACTGAGTTAAAAGTATTTACATATTATAGAATGCCAATGGTGCAAGATTTATCAAAAATATGTGTTTGTTTTTAAGTTTGTGCATTTGGATGTTTTTATTTTCAATGTCTTATGGACCATATCAGTTGGATACCATTTCCTTTTACTACTTACTGAATTATCAAATGGCTGTTGATTTATTAAAAAATATTGAAAAAAAAAATGTTTGGTCATATGGGCTTATTTTAGCCCGACTCAATTACTTTGCATGCCAATGTGGGTTAGCCCCGGCTTGGCCCAATTGTTATACTACAAAGACTAGGTAATATAAACCCTTAAAATAAGTCTACAATTTATCTATATAAATAGAGCTGTTAAACAAATTGAGCAGCTCGTTGGTTCGGCTTTGTTCAACTCATTAAAGTTTGAATTCGACTCAAATTGTTTGATGAACGAGTCGAATGGAAACTTATTTAACAACTTGTTTGTTTTCATGAAGACTCGTTTTCGAGAAATAGGAGTTTTCAAAGTAGATTCATGAATTATAACTTTAACTTGACTTGTTAAATGTGATAAACGAATCGAGATTTACCTCATTGATGGATTAGTTAAACAAGCCACCTCGAGTCAACTCAGTAAAAACTCTAGCTCAAACTCCAGTATTAGAGACATCATATTGAATGCCAGACAAGTGGACAATGTTCAATAACTTCCAAAAATCAAATAATTATTACTAATAAAATAAATATTAGAGCCCTGAGGGCCCACTCAAAAGCTCCTGCACAGCTTTTCGAGGGAGAGACGTCTTTATGGGCTTGGGCCCTAAATACGTGCTATGAGGAAAATTCCAAGACCCAAAGTTGTTGAACTAAAGAACACCTTTTGTATCTTAATGGGCTCCACATTGTTGGTTAGCCCGTCCTTTTTACAAGGAGGGCCTATTGCTGCTTTAACTAGGTCACTATACAGGTAAAATATTTATTTATTTATTTATTTATTTTTATTTTTATTTTAAGTTTTTTGCTTTACCACTCATATTATTATTCGTATTAAAATGCACGAAGATTCGTAATTTGCACATCTACTGCATCTTAATCATATAATATTCCGCAAAATACACACATGTATATTGAAAATATAGGAGATGTGTATGATGTTCCAGTTGCAATTATTTTATACGAAAAAATATTATTGATTGCACTTGCACATGGGATATTACAAATACGAGTTGCACATGTGGGAGATTACAAATTCTAAAAAGAACAAAAGGAACTTTCGTTTTCATTATCGAACTAACTACAAGTCTTAAAAAGAAGAAAATAATTTTTTTATTTATCTATAATGGATGTATATCTCCAATTGCAACCTAGATACCTCACTAGCTACTCTTAATAGTTAATACTATTTGCTTTATCAAAACATCCATGAAAAAATGGATCTTTTTTCCCGCAAAATAGGTACGCTTTAACTTATCCATTATCTTTACAAAGCATTTGCTTTTTCCAATTTTATATAAGAGAGAGAGAGAGAGAGAGAGAGAGAGAGAATTTCCTAGGTTGTTCTTAATTAAATAGGGGTTTTCTTTTTCATGGTCATATATCACACGCTCAGTGAAAAAGATCACATGCATGTTTCTAACACCTAACTTTAGTCATGATCATAAAATAGCCAAATAAGAAAAGAACAAGAATAGTATCAAGAAATGTTACTCTTTGTTTTTGTGATCAACCACGTGTAGGCACTACTAATACATTTCATAATAAAATAGTAAAAAACAAATGTNAAGAAAAAAAAAAGAGTGCAGCTAAATGTATCAGCGGTTAAAAAACTTTCACCCATGGCATTTACAGATACACCAGTTTCCAGGCCCTGCCAAAGTAATAAATTCTATACTTTTGTGAACCTTTTTTCTTTTTAAAGCATTAATTGTTGTGATTTTTCGATATAGAAGAAGCCATTAATGACATCTATACATATATAATAAGAATTACTCCTACCATTTAACAAAAATAGTAGCAAAAAAATAGGAGAGAATTTAATGCAACCTATAAATAGAAAGTTTTATTTATTTTTTATTTTTATCTTTGAAAAATTAAATGTTGCATTAATTTTTTGGCTTTATTATTTAAAAATTCTAACTAAGATCTATTAAGTGTGTATTTTTTATTTTTATTTTATTTTTTCATAGAAACAACGAAGAACATTAAAATCTTAGTCTCTATATTTATAAAATCTCAATTGAAAAGGTAATAAAAATTTTAGAATATCGGTCTTTATATTTATGCCTTTCAAAAAAAAAAACTATTGAATGCTATTCGTTAAATATCATTTTCCACTAATCATCACAATTTTTTTTATTTTGAACGTGTAATAATAAATTTGGTAATGTTTATCACTTATTTGTTTACAAATCTATTGTTTTTTCTATACTCAGTTTCAAAAGGTAAAATAATTATCAAATTATCAGTCTCAATAAATTGTGCATTTAAAAAAAATATATTTAATGATAATATATCATTTGTTAATAGTACACAATTTTGAAAACTCCATTATAAATTGTATGTTGATATCCAAATCATTTTATAAATGCAATCGACTTTGTTAAATCTCCATGAAAATATGGTAAAACAAAATGAGACGATCAACTTTGTATAGAAATAAAATAAAACCAATAAATCAATATGAAGTTCACAGGAAATTAACATGATGAATAATTTGTATAGTACACGATACTCACGTGGATTCTAAAATTCAAACTTATACTTATCATCATGTTCTGAAAATTGAATAACATATTTTCGGCAAGATTTTTTTAAATAATTTTAGACATGTTTTATTTATAAAATAGTTTAGAAAGATTTTAGGTGANAATGCAATCGACTTTGTTAAATCTCCATTAAAATATGGTAAAACCAAATGAGACGATCAACTTTGTATAAATCAATATGAAGTTCACAAGAAATTAACATAATGAATAATTTGTATAGTACACGGATCTAAAAAATAATACTCACGTGGATTCTAAAATTCAAACTTATACTTATCATCATGTTCTGGAAATTGAATAACATATTTTTGACAAGATATTTTTAAATAATCTTAGACATGTTTTATTTATAAAATAGTTTAGAAAGATTTTAGGTGACTTCACTAAAATAGTTTAGAAAGATTTTAGGTGACTTCACATCTTCAATAATGATATATAAAATTTTAGATACTTTACATACGTTATATAATATTTTAGGTGTTTTTAATATTTTAAACATACATTTTTAATGTTATTTTATACAAGATAAATTTATATTTTTTATAACTGATATACGATAAATTATATCACATATTAACTCCACATCTTAATTACAATTATTAGTAAATATTGTTTACTCTCATATTTAATTTNATTGTAAATCGAACAAAATTGTCTGCGAACATAACTCGGCCTGACTAACAGGAGATACATGGACTACATGTTTTATTTATAAAATAGTTTAAAAATATTTTGGGTGACTTCACATCTTTCAATAATGATATATAAAATTTTAGATACTTCACATACGTTATATAATATTTTAGGCGTTTTTAATATTTTAAACATATATTTTTTATGTTATTTTATACAAGATAATTTTATATTGTTTACAACTGATATACGATAAATTATGTCACATATTAACTCCACAAATTAATTACAATTTTTAGTTAATATTGTTTACCTCATATTTAATTTATAATTATTAGTTAATATTGTTTACTATCATCGTTAATTTATAATTATTATTTAATATTATTTATCCGTGCATCGCACGGGCTACACACTAGTTGATAATTATAATTGTTGGAGTAATAAAATAGTGAATTATGTAAATTCCTATATCCCACAAAAACATGTTTAATAAAATCAATATTACCAAATGTAAACTTTTAGAGTATTTTTTCTAAACTATATTTTAATTTATTAATGCTATACTTATTTTGCAATTTCTTATCGAACAAGTATACATAATGAATAAGATAAATAATGTCAT
>BKCP01008427.1:0-21505 GCA_008636005.1 Striga asiatica
CGATATCCCATCTCGAAACATCCATCGACTTGGAACTGTATTTAAGATCACGGCTTTCAAGGTATGTTCCATGATCACCATCTCTATGAGCAACCATACCTTATAACCATAAGTGATCTAGGGATTTTATCTTAAGTGCAATTATAAGATAAATGCTTTCTCTTAAGATAAAGAAATGCCTTATTCATAATATAATTCCAATAGACTGTATTTACAAGTAGAATACGTCCAATTAGATTGGAACGCCGGGTACCCTACTCTAACATACTCCTCGAACAATTTAAATATCTCCACGATCAGATATTCTCCTCAAATAAATCACATAATTTCACAATCAAATCAAAAATGTTCCACGGATGAATCAAATAATCCCACGAATAAATAAGATAATTTCTCGAAGGAATCAAATAAGTTATCCAATTTTCACCTATTTAAATCTTCAAGTCTCCATGTTTTCCAATTTAAATTAAATAATTTACTCCATTTTCACCAATTTAAAAATTCCTTGAACCAATAATTTAAATTAGTCACGCACCTCCGTTACGAGAATATTATCTCAAATTACCTCACCATGCTCGTTGAATCATCCCAAATTAGTTTTTGGCTAGAAATGGGGTTGTTCTTACTCATTGGGCCAAGTTTGGGTGAATAGGGCTCCATTTGGAGTTGTTTGGGGGCAAAATGAGCCGCAGAATCGCGTTTGGGCCGAGAAATTGACGCTGGGTCGCACAATGGGCCGGGAAATGGCACTTGGAGAGCCTGGGCCGCTCGCGGGTCATAGACGGGCCACAGCTGGGCTGGACGCGGGTCATAAATGGGGCTTGGATTGGACGCGGGCTGAGAGCGGGCTTGACGCGGGCCAGGCAGTGAGAGAGGAACGGGCCGCGCGGGCTGGACGCGGCCCGCGCACTGGAATGGACGGGAGTTGGGCCGCGGAGAAGTTATGCTGGGCCACATCGTTGGGCTTGACCATCCTTACTGGGTTGAAGGGCGCCGGGCCCGTGAGAGGAAAAACTGCACTGAGCGGCGGGAAACGTGAGCACACAGGAGCAGCCCGCCGGAAAAATGTCGTCGACTGAGGCTCGCCGGCTCCGGCGAGAGTGACCAGCCGAAAACTCGCCTCGACGAGGAGAATCCGGTGATGCTGTTGGTTCGAATTGAATCGCCGAAAATAGTCGGGAAATCGGGAGAGAAGACTGGAGTTGACCACCATTTTACTAGATCTAAGAACTTTGATCGGCGAATTGACTACCTTCCCATCGGAATTTTTGCTTGAAATTTTAAGAGTAGAACGAGCAAGGGAAGAACTTCACAATGGTGTAAGAATTTTTCCAATCGGAAGATTTTCACCGGCGGCGGCGGCGGACGGCGGCGTCCGGCGAATGTCGGGCCCAGTGGACCCGCCTCGACGAGAGGATTCCGGTGATATGCTTGGATTTTTCATAGCCCTCACCGATCGTCGGAAAAATACATTTGAATGTTTGATTTTGACCAAATTTTTTCTAGATCTGGAAACTTTGACCACGAAATTGACGGCCTTATCGGAGGAATTTTCGCATGAAATTTTAAGGGGAGATCCGCCTTGAAGAGATCTATCCAATGACGTAAAGAATTTTCCGATCGGAGCACATTTTCCGGCGGTCGCGGCGGTGGTGGCGGCCGGTGGAGAAGAAGAAGCTTGTTAGAAGATTTCCGATCAGAACTCCGTTTGACTTTTTTTTAACGGGTCCCACAGACAACGCCAATGAAGTGAATAAGATTTCACCCGGGCTCCTTCAACTCGAACGGCCACCGGACCTGCAAGAACCCAACGCCGGGAGGGGTCCCGGCGTCGGGCCTCCGACGCTCAAGTCAGAATCACTCCAAATCCCAAGAGTATAATTATGAATGTAGAGAGAGTGTGAGAATGGGATACCTTAGCCCCCTTTTATAGGGGGAGTGTACCTTATGGCCCAAGTTGGGCTTGCCCAACAGCCTCATGCCATGTGTCCTAGCCATGTGTAGGCTTATTCTTCAATATATTCCCTTTTTATCCATTAAAACCGGTCCAGTATAATATCCTATATCAATAGCGTTTCAAGAACTTCCTTTGATAGGACCAACTACCAGACCATCTTCGGCTACTACCTTGTAGGCGCCATTGGTATAAACATCCCTTACAACGTATGAACCATCCCACCTTGAAGTGAACTTATTCCCAACACGATGTGTCATCACAATCGGTCTCTCACAGCCAGAACTAAATCACCAACTTGAAAGGAGCGCGATCGAACTTTCTTGTTAAATGCCTTGGAGAGACGCTCTTGGTAACATTCCAATCTTTGCTGAGCTTCCAGTCTTTTCTCATCTAGCACCTCCAACTCATCAAGGCGAAGGCGAGCATTTTCTTCTTCTGTCAATCCTTCTTGCAATGCTATTCTCAATGATGGAATTTGCTGCTCAAGGGGAACAACTGCTTCCACGCCATAGACAAGTGCATAAGGAGTGGCTTGAGTTGGTGTTCTAAAGGTGGTAGGTATGCCCACAAGGCTTCTCCAATCCTCTCATGCCAATCTCGTTTCGATTTCGCAACCACTTTCTTCAGCAAATTGTACAATGTTTTATTGAATGCTTCAGCAAGTCCATTAGCCGCAGCATTATACATGGAAGACTTTCGTTGCTTGAAGCCAAATTTTTCACAAAGCTTGTCAATATGACTGTTTGAAAACGGTTTCCCATTATTCGTTACTATATATCGATGAACTCCATAACGATAGATGATATTAAGGCGGATGAAGTCGGCAACATTTTCTTTCTTCACTTCCTTGAGAGGCACTGCTTCAGCCCACTTAGTGAAATAATCTGTTGCAGCCAAAATATATAAGTGACCACCAGAAGACTTTGTCATAGGTCCAACCACATCAAGTCCCCACGCATCAAATGGCCATGAAGCAACAGTGGGATGTAACGGCTCGGGTGATTGGTGAATAAAGTTTGCATGAAACTGACCTGGCTGACATCTTTGGCCATAGTCTATACAGTCTTTAACCATAGTGAGCCAATAGTACCCCATTCTCTTGGTTCGGAAATGTAGCTTCGAACCTGATTGGTGAGCACCACAAATTCCAGAATGAGCTTCCTCAATTGCTTGAATTGCTTCATCATCTCCCAAGCATCTCAAAAAGACTCCGTCAAAAGATCGCCTATAGAGAGTTCCCTTATAATAGATAAAGCGAGGTGCACGCCGCCGCACATCAACTATTTTTCGCAGATCATCAGGTAACTTTCCATACTTCGAGTAATCAACAAGAGGCTGACGCCAATCCTCATTTTCAATCTCAAAAACTTCAATGGCGTGATTCTCATCTTTCTCATCATCTTCTTCCTCATCGAATATTGGCAGTACTACCCAACTCCTACAGACAGGAACATGAGCTTTATCTTTAGGCAAGGTGAGCGTCGAAGCAAGTTTTGCGAGTGCATCGGCTTGCTTATTATCCTTTCTCGGCACATGATCAATTGTCACATCACCAACCCATCCCATAAGTCTGTTGGCGTAGTTTACATATGGAAGCAACTCGGGTTTCTTCACCTCATACTCTCCAAGTAATTGATTAACCACGAGTTTAGAGTCTCCATACACATTCAAACGTAGTTGCTTTATGTCAACTGCCATTTCCAATCCAAGTATAAGAGCTTGATACTCAACAACATTATTTGAACAATTCTCGGTCAAAGTAAATGAATAAGGCAAGACTTCTCCGTTAGATGTCACAAAGACGATCCCAGCACCAGCCCCTTCTTGATGGGCCGCTCCATCAAAATACATCTTCCATGGCGGAGTTATCTCAGACAGCTCCCACTCAGCAGGGATTGGGTGATCGGCCAAGAAGTCCGTCAAGACTTGACCTTTTACAGCTTTTTGAGGGACATAGATGATCTTAAATTACTGCAATTGAAGGTACCACCTTGCAAGTCTATCAGAGAGTACCGGCCTTATCATAACATACTTACGTGGATTGGCTTTCGAGACAAGACGAACTATATGAGCTTGAAAGTAATGCTTTAACTTTTGGATTGCAAAGACTAACGCCAAACATATCTTTTCGATGGGCGAGTAGTTTAGTTCATTTGGCGTCATCATTCTACTAAAGTAGTATAAAGAACTTTCTTTTCCATTATCATTCTCTTAAGCCAGTAAAGCCCCAACGGAACGCTCTTGAGCAGCTATATAAAGAATCAATGGACGATCGGGCACAGGAGCAACCAACACGGGAGGCTTCATCAAGTACGCCTTTATGCTTCCGAAAGCATTCTTGCAAGACTTATCCCATTCAAATGGAACACCTTTCTTCATGAGACGACTGAAAGGTTGACATCGACCGGCCAAATTTGATATGAACCTTCAAAGATACGTCAGTTTTCCTTGTAAGCTTTTGAGTTCATGAATATCACGAGGTTCGGAGATTCTCAATATAGCATCAATCTTCTCTTGCTCGATCTCTATCCCTCGATGACGAACAATGAACACGAGAAATTTACCAGACTTCACACCAAAACGCACACTTGAGTGGGTTCATCTTGAGTTGGTATCTCCTTAATCGTTCGAAAACGCTTCTCAAATCTCCAAGGTGATCTTCTCGCTTTCTTGACTTCACAACCACATCCTCAACATAACATTCAATGCTTTTGTGAAGCATATCATCAAAAATCATTTGCATAGCTCGTTGATATGTAGCTCCAGCGTTTTTCAAACCAAATGGCATCACCTTGTAACAGTATATCCCTTTTAGCGTGCGGAATGCAGTTAATTCTTCATCTCTCGGCGACATGCGTATCTGATTGTACCCAAATGACCCGTCCATGAAAGACAATGCTTCGTGGCCTGTAGTGTCATCAATCATGAGTTCAGTAATGGGCAACAGAAAGTCGTCTTTTGGGCACGATTCATTTAAATCTCTAAAGTCAACACAGACTCTAACTTGGCCATTCTTCTTTCTCACAGGAACGATGCTTGAGATCCATGTGGGATACTTGACTTCTCGAATGAACCCAACCTCTATAAGCTTGTTCACTTCAACTTCAATCGATGGAACCAAATCAGGCCAAAAACGCTGTTGAGCTGGCTTAACAGGCCGTGCTCCCTTTCTCACGGACAAATTGTGCACCGACACTTTTGGATCTAACCCAGGCATTTCCTTGTACGACCAAGCAAAGACATCTTTATATTCACGAAGCAACTCAATATAAGTCTCTTCCTCATCACTGATCAAAAGTACACTGATATAAGTTGGTCGAGAATCATCCACGTCTCCTAAGTTGATCTCTTTCAACTCATCAACTGTAGCCTTAACTCCTTCTTCAAGCTCAGCAAGGGCATCCTCTGCGTCTTCTTCATTTTCTTAGGCATCTTCACATATGGTGATATGATTTACATATGCAACATCTTCAACTGGGTTATCAAGATTTTTGAAATCAATACATGTTCTAACTCGTCCTTCTCTTCTAACGACACGAGCCAAATGCAAATTGTCTTCGTTAATACACCCTTTTCTCACCAATGCGGCGATTCTTCGATGCAAGATGCCTTCAACATTTCGAGGATTTTCTCTTGGGACAAGACTACTCACTTGATTAGATGAGGCGAAGCTTTCTCCATCACTTTCTTCTTCATCTCTTACTCTCGTGTGCACGATCGTTCGCATCTTCTCCTTATTACCACATGAAACAATCAGTGTGGTTTGTCTCTTCATTCGTGATGGCATCAAGCTTCGAATCTTGTCGAACTTTCTTTCTATCTTCCCGTTCTTTAGCATCCTTTGAATACCAAGTCTTTGATGACTAGTTCTTTTGGACTCTAACTCTTGAATGGGTCCGAGCCTTTCAAATACCGATCTTCTTTCTCTATTCTTCAAATGACCAGTGGATGAAAATCCTTCCTCAGGCACATGATTAGAATTGGCTCGTTTTATAGCAATCCAATTTGGATTTGGTGCTACAAATTCGAGACCCACTCTAGTTTTTTAAACTCCAATATCCTTCTTTTGAGTTTTTGCTGCTTGAGGAAGTAGTGTTCCCAAAGTACTCACTTTTTTTGTATTGTATCCAGATTTAACAAGAAGTTTATAAGCTTTTGGGTCGTAATACTTAGAATTTTGAAGGTCTCCTCCGTGTTCCGTCTTAGCTCCTTCAATTGGGCGGACAAACTTTCCCAGGGGTTTCGTGGTTGGTTTCTTGGCATCAAGATTAGGTAACGGCAACACCAGTCCATCAAGAGGGTCGTTGTCAACGAGAAGGCTTTCTTCTCTTTGGCATCACTTTGCTGTTTGATGGGAGTTTCTTTATTGCGAGCAGACTTGGTATCTTCAAAATAGTACTTGGCATCGGCGAAATAAGACTCGACTTCAGTAAAAGGCTTATCATCTCCAAGAACTTTTCTTACTACACCATCTTGGCAGTATTTAAAACATTGATGCCAGGTAGAAGGCACAACTCCATACTCATGCAACCAAGGACGTCCCAACAACATGTTATAAGAGGTTTTGGCATCTATCACATGGAAAAGAGCATTTGAAGTCATCTTCCCGATTAATAACTTCAACCTAATTTTGCCAAGGGCTCGTTGCCATCCTTGGTTAAAGCCTTGAACCATTAAACGGCTATTTGAGAGCTCATCCATCAGGACCTCCATCTCTTTTAGAGTGCGCAGAGATAAAATGTTCACAGCAGAACCTCTATCTATCAATATGCGATTCACTTTTTTCTCACGAGTATAACTAGTTACGAATAAAGGCCTATTATGGGGTTTTGAGCCCAACATCAAGTCTTCATCTGTGAAGGTGACTGCCGCATCATTGTCTTCATGATCACATGGTTCTTTGTCATCAGTTGACTCATCATCACTTGGAACATCATCTTGCTCGCTCGTCACATTACAAGCGAAACTTTCATATCCTTCATCGCAGTTCACTATTGAAGCAAAGTTCGCAGTGCCTTTGTCTTCTTCAAGCGATATCTTGCCTTGTCGTGCCAACTGCATAACTCTAAGACGAAACAATCTTCGATGGGATGACTCACCAAACGATGATACTTGTAGTATTTTGGGTTGTCAACTTGTCCCGCTTCTTCAGGTCGTTTCATCTGTGGCAGTTTGATAAGTCGTCGAAAATTTCAGAAACATCGAAGTCAAGGATATTGTTTGGCTTGCATCTCCTTCAAGGTTAACTTTCTTTGCCCCCTGTCTTGAGGTACTTCTTTCTTTTCCACAACTTTTTTACTTGTGTTTCCCTTGAGTTTGATGGGTCTTGCATTGACCGTCATTGCTTCCTTCACCTCTTTGTTAGGCGCTTAGAGGAGAACTTGCCCCCTTTCTTAACTTCATTTCGGTCCTTGAATCTTTGAGGCTCGTGGACGGGTGGATTCTTGACCCCGCTTGCAGACATGCTTAACTCCATATCATGTGCACGAGTGGCCAACTCTTCAAAGGACTTTGGTTGAATTCCTTGCAGAATGTGTCGGAGACCCCAATGCATCCCTTAAGTACACATTTCAATTGCCGAAGTTTCAGATAGTCGATCCTTGCAATTGAGGCTTAGATTTCTCCATCGATTGATGTAGTCAATAACAGGCTCTTCATCCCACTGCTTTGTAGAAGTGAGCTCAATCATGTTGACCGTCCTTCGTGTGCTATAGAAGCGATTGAGAAACTCTTGCTCTAGTTGCTCCCAGCTATCAATAGAATTTGCCTCCAAGTCGGTGTACCACTCGAATGCATTTCCCTTCAGTGATCGAACAAACTGCTTCACCAAACGATCTCCATATGTTCCAGCATCATTGCAAGTCTCAATGAAGTGAGCTATGTGCTGCTTCGGGCTTCTTTTACCATCAAACTGTTGGAATTTTAGCGGTTGATATCCAGTAGGCATCTTCAAGCTATCAATCCTTTGGGTGTATGGCTTTGAATAAGTTAAAGACGATTTGGAGCCTACATCGAATTTGTCCTTGATGGTTCCCATGATGAATTCTTTGAGTTGGTCAGTTGCACATGAAGAAACATGGATTTCTGACGTAGTCTTCTCTTTTTCAGTTTGCTTCACCTCGTCTTCTTTAGAAGTTTCTTCATCCTCATGGGTTTCATCTTGCTTGCCCCCGGCACAGCTAGTCTCAGCTTTGTCGACCTTTTCTGCGAACTTTGAGATCATGGAGTCTTGATCTTGAACATGTTTCATTAGTGCCTCCATTGTTTTCGCCATGGTTGCAAGTTTCTCTTCAATGGTTGATGCATTCGTCATCATAACAAGTGCCTCCATTGAGAAAGGTGTTAATGAAACATCGTCTCTTAAATCTTCTTCTTGGTTCAAAGGTGGCATGTTTTCCTCAACTTGGTGAGAATTTACTTCCAGAGATACACTCTTGTTTTTTGCCATGCTTCTTGTTCTGACACCAACACTTTCGCTTGCAGAACTTGAAGAAGTTGACTTGGGAGGAGTCATTGTTGCACTTAGATATCTTGAAGAAAAGAGATGAGAGGTAGAGATGGTCCCACCGGGCGTGCCAGAAATTTGTAATGCAAAATTCGTATTATTGAATTAATAAACACGGAAAATTTGTACAAATGGATTTCAGCAGATCAAATGAAATAAAGTGGATTATAAATCTCTATTTATTCCTCTGATTAATTTCTTCAAGAGCAATCTTCAAATGGATATAAGACTTTTGGAGACGAATCTTCAGTTTGATCTCCGCCGGTCTTGAATTTGGATTTAAATAACGTTTCTTCGAGGGCTTGACAGCTTAATCTCGAATCGAATGTTGTGATTTCCCAAGAACGTGAAGAACACGAGTCCTTGATCTTCGCCGCAAAGTAGATTTTAATCTTCTCTACGTCGGTCTTGACTTTAGTAACGCAATTCAGAGGCTTGACAGCTTGTCTCTGGAATGAACGTCGGTTTTTGGCTTGAACGCGCTTGAATCTTCCTTCGGATCTTCAAGAACGCCTTTGGATCTTCAAGAACACTTCAATCTCGTGAAAAGAATTCTCTAGAGCTCTTGAACTTGGGACTTGAATTGTGAATATGAATTGTGTTTTTTTTCAACTTAGGGAGAGTCCCTATTTATAGGTGTTAGGAGAGAGAGTCTTGGAAAAAAAGACTTCAATTTCATTGGTCCATAATTTCCAATATTTATTTATTAATAATTATTTAAAGAGATAATTAGGAGATGGAGTCTTGGAAAAGAAGACCTCAATTTGATTGGCCCATGAATATTTATCTCTTTAATAATTATTAAAAGAAATAATTATTTATTTACTCTTCAGAAAAATGACATGTGGAATTCTTTAATTAGCCTTCAAAATATACATGTGGCATTCTTTGATTGGCCAACAAATTTAATTTAGGAATTAAAATTTGATTAATTTCCCAAATAAAATAAAAAATTATTAAATTGACTATGCCATGGAATTTGACACTTGTCGCCATTTTATTGGCTCAAAATTTAATTGTCTACAGGGTTCCACATATGTATTTAAATGAATGTGTAGAAATGTGGGTGTTTGTTTAAATAGAGAGACATTTAATGGAAAGATGATGTGGAGATGGTGTAGATGAAAGAGAGTGTTACTTTTTGATTGAATGAATGATTTTTGTGTTCAGGGTTGTGGATGCCCTAAGCTTAACTGCTTAAGGGCAACAGAAGAAAGTAGGTATATATTCACATACACGCTTGACACCTCTTATGATCATCAAATGGAACTGAAAACGCTGTCATCACTTTCAAATGAGTTGTGGAGAACAACATTGCGCTCGTTCCCAATACTTTCTTTTCACTCAGCAGCCTTTGGCCACAACGGAGCAAGATTTGCAACACGTCGTTCATGGCTGGCCTATTTGAAGGGAATGCGCTTGTGCACATCAAACCCAATCTCAACACTGTGGTTATTTGCTCTAAGTAAACAGTACCCCTTATGTCCTCATCGATGGTATCCTCCACGGGTCGGCCTTCACAAACATGGCGCCAAGTCCAATCAACAATGGACAACGTCTCGTCTCCGAAGGGGGCCTCCCGTCCAGTTACCAACTCCAGAAGAATTACACCAAAACCATACACGTCTATCTTCTCGTTCACTCTTCTCGTCTGGGCGTACCCTGACAAATTAAGACTGACATAAGCTCTTTCCATTTTTCTTTCCTTTTATTTACATGATTCGTGGCTGTTTTTCTTTTTGTTTATGCGCTTCTCATGAATTCTTGGGGTATGTATGGTTGCTCGGTTAGTATCTCTTTCGCTTCATTTTTCTAGAAAACCTTATTTTTACAAAAGCAGCACAAATCCGGTTTTGGGAGGTAAAGTAAAGAAAAGCATAGTTTGTATGGTTGGTTTTCAAAGAAAAATCATATGGTACATTGAAAAAAAAAAAAAGGATAGTTTGGAGGCAGTTACTTTTTTATTTTCCCCCTTTCTTTTATTTACTTTTAATTTATTGTGCCGTTTCTAATAGAATGAACTAATAATAGAACAAATTAGCCAAAGTGGTTAAAGAAAAAGTAAAAAACTCGTAGGGCTTGCCAGGAGCCATGTAGCCAAAAGAGCCAGCCACAACGGACATCGTGTTTGGCTCTCCTTGCTTCACCAAAATTCTTGCCTGGCCGAAATCAGCAATCTTGGCATTGAACATGGTATCCAACAGCGCATTGCTGGACTTCAGGTCTCGGTGGATAACTGGGGGCGAGCAGTGGTGGTGCATCTAGCAGAGCCCATGAGCGACCCCAATTGCGATTTACAGTCGGTGGATCGAACGACGGTTGTGCCGATATCCACATCCCCGACGATTTTCTTCTACACTCACAAGGAGTTCTTATTGGTACTATTGTTGAGAGTACCTAACCCATGTTCAGGAGTGCAAGTGACGATCTTAGCTATCTGAAGGACAGAGCCATACTCGCTCCTACACTTGATGTGGTTGAGTCCATTAACAAGTACATGAGCTCACTGAACTCATCCAAGCAAAGGACTTACTTGAGTTCAGACACCCCGTGCAAGTCAGATGCTTGATATGATTCTCTTCAGGATCTTTACACTCCTGAGTTTCTCAATGGGATCAAGTGCTCTGGCCTTCCGAATCATAAATTGCACCTTAAGGTCGGCACTCTAGTGATGCTTCTCAAAAATATTGATCACTCCATGGGGTTGTGCAATAGTACTGTTCATCAAAATTCAATTTGTCATCTACATTTCCTTTTATATTTGTACAAATTTGAGTGATATGATTTTGTTTTCTGAGTTTTGACGTCAACAGGTACACGGTTGGTTATCACTAAGCTCAGCAGCCATGTCCTCGAATGCAGGATTTTAACTGGTGATAGAGCTGGTGACAAGGTTCTTATTCCTAGGCTCACAATCATATCATCCGATTTGAGGGTAACGTTTAAATTTCAGCGCAGACAATTTCTGCTCATGGTTTCATATGCTATGACTATCAACAAGAGTCGCCAGTCACTGTCCCACGTCGGATTACTATTGAAGAACCTTGTATTCAGTCATGGACAGTTGTATGTGGCACTATCTAGTGTCACGAATCGGAGGGTTTGAAGATAATGATTTGTGATGATGGAGATTTTGACGATAGAAAAAACCACGAATGTTGTATATAAAGAAGTGTTTAATAATATTTAGATTTAAATTTTATTGCTTAACTTTTTTTCTCAACGATCATATTATGAATTTTACAATTGTTTTCTCATTTTATATTTTCCTCTATCGTATAGTTTTCCGTGCAAATGCACGGGTCAAAAACTAATATAAATTACAACAGTTACTTCGGTCGATGTCGCAAGCCAAGGTTAGGGTTTCTTCTTAGCGTACCTCCTGCTGTTTTAATCATTTCTTCTAAGCAGGGCTTTCTATTAGAATACCTAATTTCTTTTAATTCGATGAAATTCGAGCCTCCTCCAAAGCGGAAGAAAGTCGATCCCGATTTGTCGTCCAGGTAAAAATGATCTCTTCCTTTGGTTGCCATTGGACGATGATGACGACGACGACAATGGTGGTGGTAATTTTATTTATTCTCCTTAAAACCCACAAGTTGAGATAGAAAGAGAAAAGCTTCTGAACGGCTCATTTACTATTGTTCCTCCTCATCTGCTAATCATAACTCGTTACTGTTAATTGGTGGTTGGATTGTCTTCTTCTCTGTCTACCTACCTTGCATTCACGAAAACAATGTTGTAAACTCGAAGGTGCTCATTTGCAATCACCAGAAGTTATCTTGTGGGAACTTTTTTCAATTTAAGTCCTGCCTCGATATGTTTTTTTTTTTTTTTTTTCCTCATGATGAATACATTTTGTTCATGTTTTAATCAAGTTAGTAAACTCTGCTGTGTATATAATGTGAGCAGCACGTCCCATGGCAAATCTATTGTGAACTTACCGTCTGGAAACAGAGACGAGGGTACGAGGAAAGAAGCAGCGGTACATATGTAGTGTGTTTAATTGGGCTTTGTCATATGTAGATTTTTATTGGCTGCAACTCGAGAAATCTTAAACACAATGAGTTTTCTCCAGGTTCATGAGACTCAGACAAGCGAAGCCGTTCTGAAGATTCAACAGGCGAGGAATTATGCAGTGGCTCAGGCCCAGCAGGATGGTTGCGCGGGTAATTTTAGAATATTTGACTCACCTTTTGGGAATTATCTCGTCCCTGTTATTCCATCTCGTTCGGAACTCGGTGGATGAATGAATCTAAGCTAATTTTGTTTGTGCCAAGAGCCTCCAGAATGGAAATTACTTGCTTGCCTAAGAATTATTGCTGTTGATATTGCCCGTACTATATACGAATTCGGTTTAATGGGCTTGACTTATGTGGTGTGTTGCTTGATTTTGTTTCGAGTTTGCTCAATAGTCCAGAGTTATTTTTTCGTTGGCTTCTAGCGTAGCAAACAAGAATAAGTCCACCAGTTGTCGTGAGGAACCTTTTTGGTTTTTGCAGAGGAAATGTACTTTAAATGCTAATGATGTTGAAATTCTTCTGTTGGGAAGATTTATTGATTATGATTTTGTTTATGAGTATCAACAAAGCTGCTAATGGGGTCCAAGTGGTGTCTTTCTGTTAAACTATCGACATGTTCCATATCTATGCTTCTATTCTGTATTAAAGATCTTTGCAGGTCTCACCTCTCGCCATGTGGCAGGCGCTGGTCCCCTTTTCATTTCACTAAGTTTTGTTAAGAAACGGCGTCATTCAAATGACACATGTTGGAGAGGCTATACGACATAGTTCAGAAGGATCTATGGCTCTTTGTGCAAAAAATTGAAGCTTTTTTCTGTCGCTCACTTTTTACTTATCCAAAATTAAGTGGTATTTTTTTGCCAGAAATTCAGCGGCTGGAATTTCAATTATGTGCAGCATATTGAAGATTAGGACTGTTGTTTTAGATTTGAGAAAAATAAAATACTTCATTCTCCTCACAGGATCTCTGACTGATGAATCGGTTTATTGGGGAATCGACAAATTGTGAGTTGTTTCAGTTTATTAAGGGTAATTGTTTTCCTAGCAGGTTAGATATTCGTGGTTTCTAAAAATTGTTACTTTTCTTCGTTTCATGAATAATTGTGACTAAAAAATCACATATCTTGCATTGGATGTTTGGGGAAAAGCAAATCCATGTAGAGAGAGCCGTCATGTGAGTTTAGATTTTTTTTCTTTTTCAAAACGATACAAATAATTATATAACTCAACCAAGTTTCAATACAAAGGGGAAGACCCCAATCAAATCCTAAAAATCAAACCGAGAGATACATCTACAAGATGGCATAGAGCCTCAAATCAACAAGAAATCACAAAATAAAGAAAAATAGGGCCTTAGAAAATCCTAACCACTGCCATAAGGCCTAACAGGAATCCCCCTAAGCCAATGAAAACTAGAAATCACAGCAAACTAAGCAAGGAGAACCAACAATACATTAAAAAATGGAACCGAACTCCTACCACTCTGCCTGGCAGTTTTGATCACCAAAATGTACTGGAATAAGAGATGTTTGAAAAATTCATAAATTGCGAGTTTTCCACAGCTACCAAAGCAAATAAGTAGTAAGTTGAATTATGTGGCTTGATATATCTGATTTGGCCAGGGAGCACACCTGTTGCCACCAATGCAATGCTTAAAAGAACTGGCATGTTGGGAGATTCCATCCCAAGAGACGGGGGCAAGATCCCATAATCTGCAAGCTCTGGGACATGTTAACAAAATGTGTTCAATTGTTTCCTGATCTTCTCCACAGCATGTGTCAATATTCAATCCTTTCTTTTTCAAGTTGACCATAACAGGCAGTGTACCATTAAGACATTCCCATATGAATAGCTAGATCTTCTCAGGAATCTTCAATGACCAACTTCTATTAAGAATGTTTGTCATAGGCTTAGAATAGGAGCTACTCTCAGATTGATCCAGTGTGTGAGCTTTATGCTAAGCTAAATGAGTATAGATGCTAGAGACTGAGAACTTGCCTTTCCTGTCAAGACCCCAATACAGTCTATCCTTTACACTAGGCTTCAAAGTTTTGATGTCCAGGATGGCTTTGCTATCTTCTTCTTTGACCAGCCACTGATTCCATCATGTTCCACAGCAAGGTTTAAATCCTTAACAAAAATGTGGTGACCTCTGGCAATATCAATCATGGGCTTAGGCAGATTTGGAACCCAGTTATCATCCTCAATTCTAGTTTCAGTTCCACTTCTAATTTCAGTCCTCAAGTCAGCAATTCCACAGCCATGAACCTTTGTGAGATTTAACTGCTTGAAAGATAGAGGTGTGGGGATAATATATGTCCTTCAAAGTTTAGATTTAGATATTATGTTTCTAAGCTTTAGTTGTTAATTAATTAGAGATCACAACAACAACAACAACAACAACATAGCCTTTAGTCCCAAGCAAATCGGGGTTAAAAATTGTAACCCATAGGATTTGAACCTGGTACCTCATGGAAGCAAGACAAGCAATGCAACCACTACACCACTCAATTAGAGATCACAACTTCTATTTTATTTATTATTTCAATTTTTTTCATCTTCATATTGTGGTTCAGGACATGGAAGATATTGGTTGCCTACTTGTGTAGCTCCGTATAAACCTCAAGGATGTGCTTGTGAAGAAAATGATGGAGAATTTACTGAGAAATTTTTGTTATTTTGTTTCTTCTATGTATTACTACCCATATAAAAGAGCTAATGTGATGGAAATTCAATTCTTTTTTTAAACGGACGCCATTAAAATTCTTATTATGCACTCGTTGCTTTTGGCTCTCCGAAATATTGAAAATGCTTGTGCAAAACAAGACTTTCCTCCATTACATTTTTTCTTTTTTTTTTCGCGAACACTTGTGCCCGATTGTAACGCTGCTGTATATCTACTTGACAGCTGTTTGAATTTTTCTTTGTAGCAAGAGGAGAGGGTTCAATATCGCATGAAATAATGAAGTCACACTTCTAGCTGCAACCTTTTGTTCCGATATATCTATCTTATTTGTGAAACACTTATGCCAAATCAGAATCTTTCCGATAAGCTTAACTGCTTAAGGGCAACAGAAGAAAGCAGTTATATATATATATATATATATACATACACATACACGCTGACAGCTGTTATATAGGATCATCAAACGGAACTGAAAACACTGTCACCACTTTCAGATGCGCTGTGGAGAAGAGGATCAACATCGTGCTCGTTCTTAGTACTTGTCTTTTCACTCAGCAGCCTTTGACCACAACGGAGCAAGATTTGCAACACGTCATTCATGGCTGGCCTGTTTGAAGGGAATGTGCTTGTGCACATCAAACCCAACCTCAACACTCTGGTTATTTCCTCCAAGTAACCAGTAGCCTTTATGTCCACATCGATTGCATCCTCAATGGGCCGGCCTTCACGAACATGGCGCCAAGTCCAGTCAACAATGGACAACGTCTCGTCTCCTGAGTGGGCCTCACGTCCGGTTACCAACTCCAGAAGAATTACACCGAAACCATACACGTCTATCTTCTCATTCACTCTTCTCGTCTGGGCGTACTCTGAGAAATTAAGACTCACATAATAAGCTCTTTTCATTGTTCTTTCCGTTTATTACATGATTCAGATGGCTCGTGGCTGTTTTCCTTTTTGTTTATGCGTTTCTCATGAATTCTTGGGGTATGTATGTATGGTTGCTCGTTAGTATTTCTTTCGCTTCATTTTTCTGAAAACCGGATTTTTACCAAAGCAGCACAAATCCAGTTTTGGGAGGTAAAGTAAAGAAAAGCATAGTTCGTATGGCTGGTTTTCAAAGAAAAATCATATGGTAAAAGTAAGAAACTCGAAAGGCTTACCAGGAGCCATGTAGCCAAAAGAGCCAGCCACAACGGACATTGTGTTTGGCTCTCCTTCCTTCACCAGAATTCTTGCCAGGCCGAAATCAGCAATCTTTGCGTTGAACATGGAATCCAACAGCACATTGCTCGACTTCACGTCTCGGTGGATAATTGGGGGCGAGCAGTGGTGGTGCATGTAGCAGAGCCCATGAGCAACCCCAATTGCTATGTGCAGCCTCTTGGGCCAGTCCAAGCCCACACTGTACTGGGGAGCCAGGCCCAGCCCACCTTGCCGTCTCCTTTTCCCATGCAGCCATCTGTCCAGACTGTAATTCTCCATGTACTCGTACACGAGAAGCTTACAGGCTTCGCTCGAGATGCAACACAGGAGCTTCACAATGTTCGAGTGGCGAATAGTCCCCAGTATCCGCATTTCTGCATGGAATTCCTTATCGAACTTCTTATTTGGTCTCACGCTTTCCCAAATCCTCTTCACGGCCACGTACTTGCCTGGACTATAATTGATCGGGACACGGTAAACTTGTCCAGACCCTCCTTGCCCGATTTGGTTTTCCTCTGTCATGCTTGACAGGATGTTTGTCTCTGTAAAATTTAGCCTCTGAAATGAAGTCAGCTTCCAGGTTGAGCTGGATATTTGGTTTCTCTTTCTATAAGTCCTTCGCACGTACACTGCGTAAAGAATGGCCACTAGGAAAGCCAAGGCTGCTAAACTCGAGGCTATGGCTATAAAACGAGAAGAGAACCCTTTCGACTTCTCGATTCTGGATGCATCATGGCAATTGCCGAGGCGCAATGACGGGACATTTGAACAGAGTCCCGGATTTTCCAAGAAGCTTCTGTCAAAAGCCGCATTTTCATATTCGCTCGGGATTCTCCCAGAAAGCCTGTTGGAGGAGACGTTGAGTGAGGATAGCTTCAAGAGGTCCATGTTAGTTGGTATGTGGCCCGAAAATTCATTTTGCGATAGGTCCAAGTAGTTAAGGGCAGGCAGAAGCCCGAATGCTTCCGGAATTTCGCCTGAGAGTTTATTCCGGCTGAGATCCAAAGTCGTGAGAGATCTCCACGATATTATGTCCGAGGGTAGTGGGCCTGAAAATCGATTGCCATCGAGGGAAATGGTGGTTGCCAAAGAGAGAGCAGTCAATTCTCGAGGTATTGTACCACTCAACTCGTTATTGCTTGCACGGAAGACTGTCAGTCCCTCCCAAGAATAAATTCCATTTGGAATAGGACCCGAGAACTCGTTGTTCATAAGCTCAACCAATGATAGCCGAGGCCCCACTCTATCCGGAAGCTGGCCTGAAAACAAGTTGCGCCCGAGCATCAATGTTGTTAAATTTGAAGATGTCCATAAACCACTGGGGATTCTTCCCGAAAGCAAATTGTCGTGGACACGAACAATCTCCAAGGTGCTGCAGTCGCCAAGGGACTCGGGCAATGGACCCGTCAGCTCGTTTTCAAAGGCTATCAACCCTATCAACGCTTTGTTTGCACATAAATGCTCGGGCAATTGGCCCGAAAAGTGGTTTGAGGAAACCTGAAACGTTTTCAGAGGTGAGTGCCGACCAAAATCCGGCGGCAGTTCACCCGACAGATTATTGCTAAATAGCCCGACATCCACGAGCTCCGGCAACCGGCCAATGCTCTCCGGTACCTCACCAGACAATCGGTTGAAGAACAAAGCTAACCCAGTCAAGCTAGAAAAATTCCCAAAACCGTCCGGGATTGACCCGGTCAATGAGTTGTTGGAAAGATCGATGATTTGCAATTTCAAAGACTCGACTCTTTGAGGAATTGGACCGGACAACTCGTTCTTGTAGAGATACAATTCAGTCAAGTTCTGGAGAAGGAATATTCCTTGCGGAATATGACCAGTCAATCTGTTTACGGATAGGTCGAGAGACTCGAGGGCCGACATGTTCCCGATGGCTTGGGGAATTTCGCCAATCAAATTAGCCTCTGGCATCCACAGCTTCTTGAGTTTTTTCAGGTTAGCAAAAGCGGAGGGGATAGGTTGAGGAGTAAAGGAGTTGTAGCCTAAGGAGAGCTCCTGGAGTTGCGGAAGGTCTCCGATTTCAGGCGGGAAGGAGCTATTGAACAAGTTGCCGGCCAGGTGGAGGGTTACGAGAGCCTTGAGGTCCCCGATGGCCCGAGGGATGTCCCCCGTGAAGTTATTGGCGTCGAGGTTGAGGTAGGTGAGGTGGGCGGGGAGGTGGGCTGGAATTGGGCCCACGAGGTAGTTTTGGGAGAGGTCGAGGTGGTGGAGGTTGGAGCAGTTGTTGAGGGCGGTGGGGAAAGGTCCGGGGATATAGTTCCACTGGAGTTGAAGGTGGGTGAGGTTGGTGAGGTGGCATATGGAGGGTGGGATGGTGTTGGTGATGGTGGCGTTGATGATGGAAAGGCCGGTGACCCAACGGCCAGAGGGTTCGCACGTGACCTCGGGCCACGTGCAGTGATCGGAAGAGGGGGTCCAGTGGGTGAGGGAAGGGGGGTCGCCCCAGT
The DNA here is from genome assembly GCA_008636005.1 of Striga asiatica. NCBI lineage: Eukaryota > Viridiplantae > Streptophyta > Magnoliopsida > Lamiales > Orobanchaceae > Striga > Striga asiatica. The sequence goes on from BKCP01008427.1 coordinate 18,839, forward strand.
GGCTTTTGAGGCTGAGAAGGATGCTCTGTTCTTGGGGGTGGTTGTTTTGTGTGTTTCCGAGGAAGGGTAGAGTGAGGGAGAGGAGGAGAAGAAGAATAAGGGGGATTTGGGAGGTCATTTTTCGGTGCAAGGCGGCTGCCTTTGCTGTGTCATGTGTGGAGTTTTTGACTTAAAAACAGAGTGCTTTTCGTTTTTGATTTACATTTTATTTGTTGGTGTAATGTGAAAACGGGAAGCAGAGAGGAAGTTTGAATGATAGACAATAAATAATGGGATGAGGCTGCCAGATTTGAAAGGTCAACATTTTGTTGTCTTATGATAGCCACAGGACATGCCGTCTTCTACTTTAAGATTCTACTTTTATTTTATAATTTATCAAATCATAAACAACTATCCGAGAAAATATCTATTTTCACCTGCTTTGCTTTGAAGATGGTTTAAGTTTTTCCACATTGTCAATTAATAAAAGTTATTATTATTTTTACTCCATTAAGTGTGAAATAAATTATGCGACAAATAAAAAGAAATTTTATATACTAACATTACATTGCATTGCTTTGAAGATTGTATACCCTAACTATTTGAGGAAATAGTTATTTTTCACCTGAAGATAGTTTAAGTTTTTTCACACCGCCAATTAGTATGTTAACTTTTTTCACCCTACTAAGTGCCGCCTCGCCTCTCTGGTGGGTGTCTGGTGCCGCGTACGGTGGTCGTCGGTGGTTGGGTAAGCCAAGTTTGGTGGTTGTCGATAAACGCCGGGAATATATATATATATTCTTGGGATGAAAACACGAGACCATGTGATCTTCTACTGTATAACCAATACTTGCTCCGATTTACCGTGGTGGACAGCTTATCCGATCTCCCAAACCTCACACAAGAACTCACGATTTTCTCTCCTTCATTTGTTCTCGATTTTTTATCTATTTCTTGCTCAAGAAGATGAATTCATGTGTGGATCTCTATGATCTTAGAGGCTAAGAACTTTGTGTATTTATAAATTAAAATAGAAACCTTAAGAATGTGCTAATTATGAACTTCTCAATTGTACATCCAACTGTGGGTATGTCCCACTCCACTCACAGTTAATTAATATTAAATACAACTATAAGAATTATTGAACTTCCCATTTAGCCACGATTTACAAATAATTCGTCTTCCAACTAATTGCTCGATTTATCTCCCCATTTTCAATATCTAACGTGCTTATTAATTTAATTACTGACAATATAATTAATCTAGTTTTATATCAAAAACTAGTACCACTTAGTTCTTTATTACTATATTGAAAACTAGCATACCTGCAAGGCTACATAATAATATCTTATTTTAGGGATGTCATCAACTTGGACGGAATTGAATGGACTGTTGTGAAAGGCTATGAACAAATATTTCTATTTACAAGACACCGATAATATGATCTTTCTGTTCGACACATTGAACCATATTATCTATAATGTAAGCATAAATAAATAAATTGCAAACATACACTTGACTAAAACATGATTCTTATTCAAAACGATATGGTCAGAAACTGAAAGTCGAATTTTTATAGTATACCCTAACACCTTCATCCATAAATACATAGGCTTAGAAATTTAGGACATTTTATTATTAGGTATTGTAACTATTTTTATTTTTTTTTAAATACTCCTCACATTCATATTTTAAGTTTTCTAAAACATTTCCTAGATGAATTATATAATATAGAGCCGTGTTGATTTTAATTGAATGAAATCCTTATATCACACTATTCAAAATTAATAAATACTAAATATTCTTAGAAAAAGGTTCAGTGGTGAATCAAAGAAAATATAAATTTATTGGTCATTTTCGTTTAAACTTAAGTTTATTTTTTTTTATTATATCATATTTCTACAAAAGATATTAAGAGAAAATAAATAAATATCATAATTTTTTTCAGATTTCCAAACGTATAGATTTTCCTCTTATATCTGTCTTTTCGATATTATTATTTTCCCATGCATTTGTGCACATTCATCTATGAAGTATATTTTTTTACATAAATTTACTAGTCTTTCTTGTATTAGTTTAGTCTTTTCTGTATTAGTTTTTCTAGTGCATTATGTTTTAGTACATGAAATATTTTCATGACAAATACTCATTAATGTTTTAGTACATTATGCATTCTTCTACTCAACTGCTATTTATCGCCCCCTTTTACTAGTCACCGCCACCCCATTTACTCTTTTGCTCTTAACCCTTTTTCAGAGTCTATCTCTCTAAACTTTCTATCTCTCTAAATTTCCGAACTTCAACGAACGATTCGAGCACCGAAGAAAATCCAAAAAAATGTCGAAAAAATCTTACGGCGTCGGCAAAGGACTCTTCTTCAACAAAGTAAATTTATTATTTTTTTTACGCCGGAATATTTTTTTAAAAAAAAATTTAGGATCTGTTCGGCCGTCCGACCGTCGTTTCCGGACAGCCGCCGTCCGTCCGGTCGTCGGTTCCGGAAGGACGAAAAACCGTCCGGTCGGTCGGACCGGACGGCCCAAAGAGTGTCCGGTTCCGGACGGCCGAAAAATCGTCCGGAACCGCCGGCCGGTCACGAGCCGGCCGGACAGTTTTCGATTTTTTTTTTTATTTTTTTTAATAATTATAATAATAATAAATAATAATAATAATAATAATTATTATTAT
>BKCP01008427.1:32387-46559 GCA_008636005.1 Striga asiatica
AAAAAAAAAAAAACTGAAAAACGGATTTTCAAAATCCGTTTTTCAGTTTTTTTTTAAATTAATTAAAAGATAATTAAAAAATAATTAAAAAATAAAAACGGATTTTTAAAATCCGTTTTTATATTTTTTATTATTATTATTAACTAAAAAATAAATAAAAATAAATAAAAAATAAATAAAAAATAAAAACGGATTTTGAAAATCCGTTTTTTAACAAAAAATAAATAAAAAAAATAATAAATAAATAAAAACGGATTCTCGGAATCCGTGTTTCATGGAAAAACGGATTTTGAGAATCCGGCTGTTTGATTTTTTTCCAGATAACTTTTTTTTGATTTATTTTTGTCCACGCATTATTTTTTTTTTTTTAATTAAATAAATGATTCCCAATTTATGGATCAAGGTTGATTTCAATTTATATTATACCATAGTTATGCATCTTTCAAAAATCCTTTCTTGATTTTACCTTCTTAAATTGGCCCCAAGGATTTATTATAAATACCCGTCACCCTATGACTCCTTTTCACTCACAATCCATCCTAGAGGTAAATATATTTCCTCATCTTCTCTCTTTCTTTTTTTTTTTCTCTCAATAATATGTTTATCATTCTTCTTCGACGATGTCCCCGGCCATACACCGTTATTCTACCACCGCCGGACCGCCCTTATCGGATCCATGTGCGTGTGTGTGTTTGTGTACTATTGTTTTATTTTGTTTATTTATTTTATATTATTCTCGGAAATTAAGAGTGAGATTTATGGAGTTCAATCTAGCAATTTGCTAAGATCTTATTTAGTTCTTCATTCCACAAAGCGATTGGACATGATATTATTTGTTAAAAGATATATGTAATTATAAGTGATAACTCACGCACACTGCACACACATCCACTTAATTTTCTTGATTATTTATTTATTTTATTGCTATCCATTATCTATTACATATACATATGTATATACTAAACAAAATATATATATATATATATATGTGTGTGTGTGTGTGTGTGTGTATATATATAGACGCACGCGCACACACCACACTAGAATTATATGTATATATAATGTATTATATATACACACCACCAATAGTGTTTAGTTGTTTATTTTATTTTAACTTTTTATTATATATACATAGATTTATATTTATCTATTTCATTAATTAATATTAAGACCCTTCATCTATTCAGCAGCGGATTTAGAAATTTTTATCAGCCAGGGCAAAAAATAGTTCGAAACTTTTTTAACCATATTGCACAAAGTACTTATATTAATAATTAAATTAATTGTTGGAACAATCGGGTGTTGAGGGATTCCCTGTTCAATTTGCCTCTGACTTGATGATAAAAAAAATAAAATTGAAAATGAGGTTAGGTTATTTTATTTTGCGTATTTATTTTTATTAAGAAATATACCAAAAATATTTTACAATCCCTTTTCATTCATTTTTTGGTAATAAAAAATAAACAAGTCATTTTAAGATATAATTTATTAATTTAAGAAAAACCAAAATATCATCATTTTCGTTCTTGTTATTTTATAAATATTTTGTTATGGATTATCTTCTTATATATAAATGTGAATTTTTTCATTTTCAATTTCCAATGCTTTGTAATTCTATATGTTAAGTTCGAAGGATTCGAAATAGTCCATATAAATATGGATTTTTATCTAGAACAAGTTTAAACGCTTGGGTAACTTAAATTGTAAATATATTTTAAAAGTCAATAACATTTGTATATATTATCATTTTTTATATATGATAACTTAAATTAGTCATATTTTGACAATGTATAATTTGATATTCATATTGTATATATAAATTAAAATAATTATAAAGTGAAATAGACCTCATTCGAGCTCCTTCAACTCAGACGGCCTCCGTACCTGCAAGAATCCAACGCCAGGAGGGATCCTGGAGTCGGGCCTCCGTCGCTCAAGTCAGAATCACTCCAAACCCCCATAATATAATTATGAATGTAGAGAGAGTGAGTGAATGAGATACCTTAGCCTCTTTTATAGGGGGAGTGTACCTTATGGCCCAAGTTTGGCTTGTCCAATAGTGTCATGCCACGTGTCCTGACCATGTGTAGGCTTATTCTTCAATATATTCCCTTTTTATCCATTAAACTCGGTCTAGTATAATATCCTATATCAAATTATATCTATCTGATCTCTATCAATAAAATTTTTAATATTTATCTATCAAATTATAATTGAAAGACAATAAATTTATCTATCAAGTTTATTATATGGTATAAGTATTAAAAATGTTATAATATAATATCGTCGAATCTGACTGGTGAGATGTATCATTTTAAATAAAAACAATTTTATTTCGGAAGAATTATTTAAAATTTTAAAATAAAAACTTGTATTTATATTTTTACACATATTAAATATATTTTTTTTTATTAACACATGTTAACTATATGTAGTTAGCACAAAAAATTGAGCCTAGGCAATTGCCTAGGCTCGCCCACATGTAGATCCGCCAGTGCATCTATTTTATATGTGTAAAAATCTCATTGATCCAACATTATTTCACATTTGTAGAGTTGGATTACACTGAGAAGTAGGTCTTCCTTCAAGTCATACTCATCATCCCTCATCCATCACATTTATCAAGGTGGGGTTTATTCTTTCAAAAATTCATGTACATGTCTCTTATGAATATTTTATTGTTAATTCAAATTACCTATGTGATCTCCGTATTCAATTGCCTACGGGCTAAAATTTATGTAGCCTCTTTGGCTAGACAATGACATTATGGCCGAATACTCCGTAGATTTAGTTCTACGTAAAACATGTTGGAGATTCACTGTCATGCAATAATATTTCCATCGTGTAACTATATAATGTTTGTAGGCAACATGTTGTGCCCCACTAAGCATTTTTGGCTTACCCTTTTTTTTTATATATAAAACTATTTTTCAGGTTGAAGGAGCCGACGGCGTACTGGGGGAATGGACATGTCACATTAGTGATTTTATTTCGAAATAATGTTCTCTTTTGTTAGGTTTATTATTACGACTAGTCAACCACAAGTGTTTTGAGACTTTGTTTTATTATAAGATCCATGCATTCTGTTTAGAAATTTTGACTTATGCTTTTGCACTTAGTCTTACAAAAAAAATAAATTATAATATCTCCATGATAATAAGAAAGATTTTGAGGTAGTTACGAAGTGGTATCAGAGCATGGTTATAGATTCTGTAGACTTAAATACGCCTCCCTAGTACGAAACCAACTCCCGAAAAGGTACGCTCTATCCCCATTTGAACTTACTCATACATGTTTTATAATAGCAATACTTATGTGTTAAGTTATATGGGTAGATGGTTCATTCGCTTAAGACCGATAGAAAAACTTTCCTTCCTCCGATGACTAAGCGGACTCGAAGGCTCCAAGAATTTGAAAGGTTTGAGAGAAACGTGGAACATACCGTGGGACAACCCATCCCTGCGGTTGCCAAACTGTATCGGCGGGTCCATCGCTATCAAGTGTCGGACTATCGGGCCGCGGTTAGGCTAGTAGAGACGATACACCCGGAGGTTCAACCACGAGCAAGGATGCTTCTTGATGATCATATAGTGCACGTGTCTACCTCCGACACCCCATTTCTCGACTTCCTACAATATGCAGGAGCCCTGTTCCATCATTGGCTCAAAGAGTTCCTGGACGAGGATGACATGGAATCTGAGGGTGAGGCAGGGTCCGAGAATGAGGATACCGAGGAGGACCCAAGTGAGCATCCCGACGAAGAGTACCCAGAGATCCTAGTCATCTAGAACATGTTACTTAGAATGAGCATTTATGTGTAGTTGCTGAATAATTGTTGCCAGTATTTTAAGAAATTGTTTCATATTATTTTTTGCCCGAAAGGGAGTTTATCCAAGTGATGGAAATAAGACTATCTTTCTATTTAGTATACTATCTGCTATTTTGGTGACGTTTTAAATCATCTAACGGTTACAATAAAATTGATAAGTAGGATGTTTCCAAGCCCCCCTAGGCGTAATCGCAACAACAACAATCGTGCCAACAACAATAATGCTCCCCAAGCCCCGAATCGAGACCAATTCCAAGTGGTGGAACAGTTCCGGCAAGCCAACCCACCGACTTTCACGGGACAAGGAGACCCAACGATTGTGGAGGATTGGATTCGAGCTCTAGAAAAGATATTTAGATTTACCCGTTGTACCGATGCTCAAAGGGTGGCATGTGGCGAATACCAGCTCACAGGAGGAGCTGACCGCTGGTACGAAGGCTATTGGAGAACGAGGCCTGACGAAGAGTATGACGACCTAACTTAGAATGAATTCAAAGAAATCCTGAGGGATCAGTACTATCCCAAATACTACCGAGCTGAGAAAAGAAAGGAATTCTATGATTTAGAACAAGGAAAGATGTCCGTCTCTGAATATGAAAGAATATATACTGACTTGAGCTAGTTTGGAGTAGAGCTTATCCCCACGGATGTAGAAAAAGCAATCAAGTTTGCACATGGCCTATGCCCGGAGCATAAACACCTGATTAAAAGTCATGGTGAAATGTCCTACAAGAAAATGGTGCAAAGAGCCCAAAGTACTGCATCCAGTATGGATTTGGAGCGAAAGACAAAAGTGGTCGCCGGGAAACGGAAGTGGTCAGAACCGGACCAAGGGGAACCGTTAAAAGGAATTCCGAACAAAACAAGAACCCAAAGGCTAATCCCAAACCTGATTCCACGGGACCCATTAAGTCGCTTTGCACTAAGTGTGGGAAAAATCATAGAGGAGTTTGTTTGGCTGGCCAAGGAAGGTGCTACCGTTGCAAGAATCCTGGCCATCTTGTTGGCAACTGCCCACTCAATGCTTCCGGTACAGGCACAGGGGGTAATGCTCAAATCTTTGCCATGAACCAAAAGGATGCAGAGGAGAACCCCGACACTATGATAGGCATGTTGCAAGTATCTAATGTACCTGCCTTAGTACTTTTTGACACTGGTGCTGCACATTCGTTTATAGCTAGAAAATTCCATGCCCAAATTGGGGATCAAGACTTTAGCATAAAAGAAACACTCGAAATAAGCATACCGCCAGGGAAGGTAATTTACGCCAACTCCATGGCTAAGGGTGTGAAAATAGACATAAATGACAACAAGTTAGAAGTCGATTTGTATGTGTTAGATATGCAGGATTTTGATATTATCTTGGGAATGGATTGGTTATCCAAATACCAAGCGATCATTAAGTGTTTCTAAAGAGAAATTGCTCTAGCTCTCCCTAAGGGTTTTGAAATCACTATCTGTGGGAGCAAGACCTACACTTTCCCCATGATAGTCTCGGCCATGAAAGCCATAAAGATGCTTAAGAAAGGTAACTGTCAAGGATACTTGGTGAGCATGGTGGCTTCGGAGTCCTCAGAACTATCCGTATCAGATGTTGCAATTGTGAGGGAATATATGGACATTTTTCCAGAAGATTTACCTGGGTTCCAGCCAAGAGACAGGTAGAGTTCACAATCGATTTGATACACGAGGCAGCACCGGTATCAAAAGCTCCCTACATGATGGCGCCTAGAGAGTTGCAATAACTAAAGGTACAATTGCAAGAACTCTTAGATTTAAAGTTTATTCGGCTCAGCGTTTCCCCTTGAGGGGGTACCCGTTCTATTTGTAAAGAAGAAAGATGGCACTTTAAGGATGGTATTGATTATCGGGTGTTGAATCGACTCACGGTGAAAAACAAGTACCCTCTACCGAGGATAGAAAATCTTTTCGACCAGTTACGAGGGGCAGGTATTTTTTCAAAGATCGATTTAAGATCTGGATATCACCAATTGAGCATTAAAGAAGGCGATATCCCAAAGACAACATTTAGGACAAGATATGGCCATTACGAGTTCGTAGTAATGCCATTTGGTCTAAGTAATGCCCCTGCAGTGTTTATGGACTTGATGAATCGAGTATTCCACCCTTACTTGGATAAGTTCGTCATTGTCTTCATAGATGACATTCTTGTTTACTCAAGAGACAAGGAGCAACATCAAAACCATTTGAAGATGGTACTAGAGACCCTTTGCGAGGAAAAGTTGTATGCAAGGTTCAAGAAATGTGAGTTCTGGATGGACCGAGTGGTGTTTCTGGGGCATGTGATTACTAAACAAGGCATCGAAGTTGACCTGTCGAAGATAGAAGCAATCAATGACTGGAAATCACCAACGAATGCGAATGAAGTTCGCAGCTTCCTGGGTTTAGCTGGATATTATCGCTGTTTCATCAAAGGATTTTCAAGCATAACAGGACCCATAACGAGATTGACTAGAGAAGGGGAGAAATTATCTGGGAACGAGAAGTGTGAATCATGTTTTCAAGAATTGAAAAAGAAACCGACGTCTGCGCCTGTTTTAACATTCCCGGATCCTACCAAGGAATTTGTTATATACAGCGATGCCTCCAAGCAAGGAATCGCTTGTGTCTTGATGCAGACTGGAAAGGTTATTGCCTATCCCTCCAGACAATTGAAAACACATGAATTAAACTATCCCACACACGACTTGGAACTTGCAGCTATAGTGCATGCCCTGAAGATTTGGCGACACTACCTTTATGGAGGGAAGTGTGATATCTTTACGGACCATAAGAGTTTGAAATACTTGTTCACTCAGAAGAAGTTGAACATGAGGCAAAGAAGATGGATAGAATTAGTAAAGGATTACGATTGTACCATCCAATATCACCCAGGCAAGGCGAATGTGGTGGCGGATGCCTTAAGTCGTAAATCAAAGGGAGAGCTAGGAAGTTTGCACCCCCTCCAAGAACATCTAGCTCAAGATTTTGCACGTTTGAGTATTGAAGTACTTAGACCATCGAAAAACACGAAATCAGTGTTGTCTGCACTAATGGTCAATCAACTTTAAATGAGAGGATTCAGGAAGCTCAACCCCATGATGAATTCATTTCGAGAATGAAGGAACTATCGATTTCTGACGATAGTATGGGATTCGACATGTCGAAGGATGGAATCTTAACCTTCAAGGGAAGGCTATGTATTCCTCAAGACGAAAGTGTAAGGCGAGAAATCCTAATTGAAGCCCATAGCACACCCTATACGGCCCATCTAGGCGGCACCAAGATGTACCAAGACTTAAGAAGATGTTTTGGTGGAAAGGGATGAAGGCCGACATAGGTAAATTCCTCGAGAATTGTCTAACCTGTCAACAGGTTAAGGCGGAGCACCAAAGACCATCTGGGCCACTAAAACCCCTAGAGATCCCAGAATGAAAGTGGGAACATATTTCGATGGACTTTGTAGTTGGCTTACCTCTGACACGTAGGGGAAACACGGCAATATGGGTCATTGTTGATCCGATGACAAAGTCTGCTCATTTTCTACCGGTGAAGATGACAATGAAGATGGATCAATTCGCGCATATGTATGTAAAGGAAATAATGAGATTGCATGGAGTTCCGCTATCTATAGTGTCCGACCAAGACACTCGTTTCACGTGTAAATTTTGGAAGAGTTTACATAAGGCCATGGGAACCAATTTAAAGTTTAATAAAGCTTGCCATCCGCAAACAGACGGCCAAACTGAGCGGACGAATCAAATTCTCGAAGATATGTTGTATTCTCGACACAAAAAGGATTGGGAGACACTCCTTCTGCTGGTCGAGTTTGCTTATAACAATAGTTACCAGAGCACGACTGGAATGGCGCCTTACGAGGCCTTATATGGTAGAAGATGTAGGTCGCCACTCTACTATGATGAAGTCAGAGAGAGAAGAGTGTTGGGACCTGAGTTGGTCGAGGAGACGCTAGAGAAAATTAAGAAAATTCGTGAAAGGATAAAAATCGCACAAGATCGACAAAAGTCTTATGCGGACAAGTTTAGAAAGGATGTTCACTTTGAGGTTGGAGATAAATTGTTTTTGAAGGTAGCACCTTTAAAAGGGGTCGTTCGTTTTGGAAAGAGGGGCAAGCTTCGACCGAGGTTTATTGGATCTTTTGAAATTCTTAAACGAATTGGGGACTCGGCTTACCGTTTAGCCTTGCCACCTGATTTTGCGGCCATGCATGACGTTTTCCACGTGTCGATGCTAAGAAAGTATGTCCACGATCCAAGCCACATTGTCAACCAATCTACTGTGTCAATCGATGAAGATCTAACGTACGAGGAATTCCCAATCGCTATTTTAGACAAAAAGGCGCAAAATTTGAGGAACGGAATTATAAATCTCATCAAAGTTCAGTGGAGTGGACATGGGAAAGAAGAGGCAACATGGGAAAAAGAAGAGGAGATTCGTGTCAAGTACCCGTCTTTCGTATCCAATGGTACGTAATAAATATTTTCGAGGATGAAAATATTCTAAGGGGTTAGAGTGTAATGACCCGCATATTAACTCCTTACTTTATCTATCTTTTTCCTAAACTTTTGTTTTATTTTCATTTTTACTTATTTATTAATTTTTAATTCTTCCTTTCAAGTATTTTAGGAAGACCAATTTATGGATCAAGATTGATTTCAATTTATATTATACCAAAGTTATGCATCTTTCAAAAATCTTTTTTGGATTTCACCTTCTTAAATTGGCCCCAATGATTTAGTATAAATACCCTTCACCCTATAACTCCTTTTCACTCACAATCCATCCTAGAGGTAAATATATTTTCTCATCTTCTTTCTTTCTTTCTTTCTCTCAATAATATGTTTATCATTCTTCTTCGACGACGTCCCCAGCCATACGCCATTATTCTTCCACCGCCGGACCACCCATGTCGGATCCATGTGCGTGTGTGTCTTTGGGTACGGTGGCAAACAAGTTGAATGAGGGCTATTGTTTTATTTTGTTTATTTATTTTATATTATTCTCGGCAATTAAGAGTGAGATTTATGGAGTTCAATCTCGCAATTCGCTAAGATCTAAATTAGTTCTCCATTCCACAAAGCGATTGGACGTGATATTATTTGTTAAAAGATATGTGTAAATATAAATGATACCTCACGCACATTGCACACACATCCACTTAATTTTCTTGATTATTTATTTATTTTATTGGTATCCAATATCTATCACATATACATATGTGTATACTACACAATATATATATATATATATATATATATATATATATATGTACGCACACGCACACACACACCACACTAGAATTATATGTATATATAATGTATTATATATATACCCACGCACACACCACCAAAAGTGTTTAGTTGTTTATTTTATTTTACCTTTTTATAATATATATATACATAGATTTATATTTATCTATTTTATTAATTAATATTAAAACCCTTCATCTATTTTATATGTAAAAATTGCATTGATTCAAGACTATTTCACACTTGTAGAGTTGGATTACACTGAGAAGTAGGCCTTCCTTCAAGTCATACGTCATACTCATCATTCCTCATTCATCACATTTATCAAGGTATCACATTTATCAAGGTGAGATTTATTCTTACAAAAATTCATGTACATGTCTCTTATAAATATTTTAGTGCCCCACTAAGCACTTTTGGCATACCCTTTTTTTTATATAAAACTATTTTTCAAGTTGAAGGAACCGACGGCGTACTGGGAAAAAGGATGTGTCACATTAGTGATTTTATTTCGAAATAATGTTCTCTTTTGTTATGTTTATTATTAAGACTTGTCAACCACAAGTGTTTTGAGACTTTGTTTTATTATAAGATCTATGCATTCTATTTAGAAATTTTGACTTATGGTTCCGCACTTAGTCTTATAAAAAAATAAAATATAATATTTCCATGATAATAAGAAAGATTTTGAGGTAGTTACAGTAATTAAGAAAAAAAAATTGCATAATCCTGCCTGATCAGCATCTTATACCATTTGTGGTTAAAATATCAAAATAATGGAGCAAGGGGTCAATATAGAGCATATCATTTGCGTAGGCAAACCATTACCAAACTAGTGGACCATTTGTGATACTTTCCGTACAAAATAGTATAAATCAAATCCAGATTTTCCAAAAAGCCTTTGCATTAGATCCAAATTTTCAGTAACTTTAGATATATTCTGAATTCTAATCTAAATATGTAACATCTTCCGGCCTGGTATCAGATTCTGAATTTTCAGTAACAGTTTCCGGGTATCAGCTTCGACTAGATTCAGTGTAGTATATTTGTACCTTCCCGTAGATCCTATCTATTAAAGAAAATGTTTTTGTTGTGCTTATAGTGCACTATAAACAAGGCAGAACTCACAGGGATGAAGAGATCGGCTCACATTCGTCAATATCCAACATCATGAAAGTCTTATAATGCACTATAAACAAATGGCTTTCTCATATACGATGAAAAAGGGCCAATGACATTAACAAGAATCAAATGCTACAGCTCGAGCATCTTATAACAAGTAAGCTTTAAATTAATTCAATTTGGATGCAGAGATTACATCTCAATAGAACTTGAGAAAATTTCTCAGAAATTGGAATTATATCATCACAAGCAGAGTGGTGGTATCAACAAGAAAGGGACCAACTTGGCCACAATGCACGAGTCTAATGGTCATGATTTAAATTTTCTGAAACATTATGTGGATGAATCTGATGATGTCCCAATGGAAAAAAAAAAATGATTCCAGTAAATAGCAGAATTGTGGGGTTTCAATAAACCCCCTACGGTAGTTCGTCTTGGGGCCGATTTCGAACTGTTCTCAACAGTTTGTGTAGCCATAACAAGGTAAAGGTAACTTTCAACATAACTTAAAATCACCTCTCTACATCTCACGAGCACCTATTTTTCCCCTTCAATTTAAATGACTAATGGCAGATATTCGAAAAATTGCACATGAAAATCATGTCAGTTCATATTATTATACAAAATTTCCCAACCATATCCCAGCATCATAATCAGTAACTAAAGACTGTGAGAAGACAAACTTCACTTTCATAAGACCAACAAACCCGCTCATTAAAAAAGAAAAGAAAAGAAGGATAACCAAATAACAGTACAGCAAATTAATGAAGAAAAGAGAGCTCTCACTTGAACTCGAAAGTAGGTGGTATCGGCGAGTCAAAGCTCTCCAGAACCTCCGTCTTAACGCCACCACCGCTGCTCTTACTCTCATCTTCCTTGCGGCTGCCAAAGAAACCCCCAAACCATGACGACGAAGATGAAGGCGCTGCCGCCTCCTGAGGGATCCCCTGGGCGCCACCGGGAAGATCCTCGACGAAAATCGGCGCCTCCTGCTGGGCGCTCATGACCTTATTCAACATTATCCCTGCGCCCTCGATTAGCGCCAACAGCACGCCGCCAAAGAGAGCCGAGCGCGAGGCGGCGCGCATACCCTGCCGCATCTGGAGGAATCCGCCGGTGGCGGCGCCGGCGATGATGGAATTCCACGGATCTTCCTTCTGCCTCAGATAAACCATGGAGCAATCGAAGGTGGAGAAGAGGCCACCCCAGACGGCGAAGCTTCCGCCGATCCGGGGAGCGTTCATGCGTACGGCCTGAGATCCGCCGACAAGGCGAGCGCCCTTGGGCGAGCTGTAGATGCCTTTGAGGAAGTGGAAGGCGGAGCCCCCGACGGCGCCCATGCCGAAGGCGCCGCCGATGTCGTCGAGTATGCGATCTGGGCAGGGTTCGCGGGAGGTCTCTGGGGTTCCCATCCCTTTGTACCTGGTGTTTTGTTTGTCACTGACTTTGCTGAAAAAAGGGGTTTCAGGGGGTATTGGATTGTGCAGGCGGTGGGCTTGTAATTGTTGGGAGCTAGGTCTGAAGCCACCATGACCTTACTTTGGAATTTACTACATAGCCCGTGCGATGCACAGGGTGCACAATTTTAAGGCTATTTATCCAGGCTTATAATTATATATATGAATAAAGAAATTTTAAGGCTATTTATCCAGGCTTATAATTATATATATGAATAAAGAAAAATGTACGGGATATATATAGTACGTGACCTGTGCGAAGCACGGGATATATTTATTTGGAGAATATTATATTATAAGATGCAATATTCAATAAAAGTTTATAATACGCAAGAAAATTATACAATATTCAATAAAAGTTTTATAATATTCAAGTAGAGTCTTAAAGTCTCTTGTACATTAAGACTACCGACAAAATAATATTTTAATCAATTAGTTTCCTTTCCTTGTAGCCAAATTGTGAATGTGATTTGAGGAGTACAACAAATCGATATATAGCTGACTTGCTTTTTTCATTGTAGTTTTTGTTTTTTTTTTAATGAATTTAAAGATATTCTAAAATATAGTAAAAATTAAAATTTTTTATTACAATTAGGAATTTTACTAAATATAGACTCTCAATCTATGGTGTTAATCAACGTTTAAGTCTAAAAAATTAAGAATTTTTACCTCTTTTAATCAACATTTAAGTCTAAAAAACAATAGAGTTATTATAAGTTTTTTTCTACATGTTTTAAAACATTAAATATGAGCATGTTAGGGCTAGCTTGTAAAATAATTAATATATTATCTCACTAAAACATTTATACTAATAAAAATTTAATTTTAGCATATAAATTTATCTCTTGATATAAGAGAAAGTAACAGTTTTACTTATTGTTGTTCACCATATAATATTTAATTATTATTTTATTATATAATAAAAAAGGAATATTGTTAAATAGTGTAGTAGAATTGTTATAAAATTATATGATTTTTTTTTTTACAATATGGATTTAATATTTTTTTATGATTTGATAATATAAACAAATCTATACTTAACTTTGACAAATAAAACAAATAAATACTTTAGTAAGTATTTAATGTATATACTAAATAGGAATATATTTGGTATAATCAAATACCAATATAATCAAATAAGTCAAAGTGTACATTTTTATTTGGTATTTGATTTTTTATTATTAAATTATTTTTATTATACTTACCTTTTTAAAATAAAACAAATAAATAAATCAATTAAATAAGTAAAATAATATAATACCAAAATAGTAATGACATTTAATGCAGTTGACTTTTCTGGATAGTAAATGTAGTAAATAGAATCTCCTTTTATATAAGTATAAATATGATATTATATTATGTTGCTCAAAATAGTAATGCATTTATTGCATTGACTTTTCAACTTACTAAATTTTGTAAATGGTACACCTTATTATATAAGTATAGATTCAATTGAATTTAAAAAGAAAAAAAAAAATAGCATAGTTTGAACGGAAAATTCAACTTAAATAACTAGTTACACTTTTAACTTTCAATTCAGTCCCCCCTTTAATAAATTTCTTCTGCACTCCCTATCCCTAATTTATTCTTTCCATTTCACTCCTCATATATAAAGTAAGGATTTTATTATTCATTTATTTTTTGCCTTAATTTATTTTTAAGTCTCTCTCTCTCTCTCTGTTCCATCCATCTCTGCTTTCTCTCTCTCTCTTCGAATGCTCGTCGCCATCCATCTCTGCTGTCTCTCTCTCTCTGTTCGTTCGTCGCCATCGCCATCTCTGCTCTCTCTCTCTCTGTCCGTTCATCACCATCGCCCGCCATCTTCGTCTCTCTCTCTGTCACTCGTCGTTCGCATCTCTGTAAAGAAATGTCGGCTCCAAAAAGAAATCTCCATGCAAACCGTCCTCCTCGACACCCACGAAGACATTACCAAGCTCGAGGGTAATTTCTGATTTTTGGGCTTTGTTTATAATTTTAAGGTTTTTTTTCAATTTAGGGGTTGAATTCGAAAATTAGGGTTTTTTTCAATTTAGGGCTTGAATTCGAAATTAGGGTCTTTGTGTGTAATTGAATTTTTGTGAATTCCTTTGACTTTGAAATTATTGAATTTCTGTGAATCAGGGTTTGAATTCGCAAATTAGGATTTTTTTTTAATTTAGGGCTTGAATTCGAAAATAGGGTCTTTGTGTGTAATTCAATTTTTGTTAATTTCTGTGAATTCAAAATAATTTCTGTGAATTTCTGTCAATTCGAAATTAGAGCTTTTGTGTATATGAATTTCTATGAATTTCACAATTTTAGGGCTTAAATTCGAATAATTTAGGGCTGTAATTGAATTTCTGAGAACATTATATTCTTTTCGCATTTTCATATAAAGAAAAGAGGAGAATTTCTATGGTATTTGTGTGGTCTGATTTATGTGGTTTGATTCAGGAACAGGCTAAGGAGGAGAATTATGTACTAGTGTGGATAGTTTGTTTCTCTGGTATTAGTG
>BKCP01008427.1:46622-58815 GCA_008636005.1 Striga asiatica
ATGTTGATGTTTTGATGTTTTTTTGTTTAGTGTTTGATTCAGGAACAGGCTAAAGTGTTCTGATAGTTTGTTTATGTGTTCTAGGGAGCAGAGGTCTTGTATTAAACGTATATTGTGTTGAATGTTCTGAAACATGTACATATAACATCTTTTTCCTCACAATTCTCTTTGTTTGTGATAGGGCACCGAACTAAGATGCAGGTGTGCCCCATCATATTTCAAGGATGTGATGGACAGAACTACTGTTGTGCTCTCGGACAAACACAAAGAGGCTCTTCAACGGAGCCTTTTTTATTTTTTTTTGTGAATATGCCCGATGTAGCTATTTTGCATAGTAGAGTAGAGGCTCTAGTTAGCACATATAGGGTAGACTTGAATGCTTTTGTTCTTGGTGATAATTTGTCTCTTAATTTCGACCCCGCCAAGTTTTGTATAACTATGGGGCTACGACAGGGGGGTCTAAGCGTAGACTTAGACCTTTCTTTAGAGTCGAAAGCCTTATTCGACGGCTGGGGTCGAGTAGATAAAAAACTGTTGAAAAGAAAGCATGTCGTAGATCTGTTAGAGAAGTTTGTTGTTGATGAAGTCATGTAGACGACTTCATCAGGATGTATAGTTTGCTCATTTTTAGTTGCAATTTGTTTCTTTGTTCGAGTTATTCCATCCCCAGGTTTGTTTACCCTTACCTAGAGGATGTGAGTTGAATTTGTGAGTATGCATGGGGAGATGCTACTCATAAATTCTTACTTGCAGAGCTTGTTCGCCATGGTGAATCTAGAGACCGAGCTTACTTTGATGGATGTGTCGTTGGGCTGATGATATGTATATATGTGTTTCAATGTCTTAATACAATAATATTAAATTGTGAGATTGTGTAATTTTGAAATCGTGTGTATGTGTGTAGGCTTGGTTGTACGAGCGCGTGCCTTCTCTGGGCAAATGTTCCAGGCTCGAGGTGATTCCCCGTCTATTTCGATGGACGGGGAGCACAATGCCGTCTATATTTGAAGGGTCTTTATCCCTTAAAAAATAATGAGGCATAAGGTAATTTATATAATTTTATAGTATTATGTGTTTTCTACTTCTTCTTTTTATTTTTTTAGTTAATCGATATTCCACTTACATCATTATGATTTGCTTTGTAGGTGTATTCGTTATCGCCTGTTTCAAAGGAGCATGCCTTTGTCGAAGCTCAAGTTTTCTTTTAATTTTTGTCGAGAATTTATATTTTAGCATTAGTATATTTTCATAGGTACAAGTATTACTTTAATTTATGTTTTCCTTTAATTTTTTTTTCATGTACAGGGAACCTTTGAGAACAGACTGTATGCCATTGTTTGTCATGAAAACGATGAACTTAAAAAAATAATTCAAGGGTTGGAGTGTCAGTGGAGAGAAAGAAATTACGAAGAAAAAAGAAAGAGAGAAAGAAAGAGAGGAAAAAAGTGAGGAAGAAGAGGCTGATGGTGGTGATGGTGTTGTTTTTGCTGAGCAAAAAGAGGAAAAAGAGGAGGAAAAGGAGGAGGAGGAAAAAAAAGGAGGGGGAAGAAGATGTCGATGAAAAAGAGAAGGAAAAACAATGGGCTCCATGGTGGTTGATCCTCAACCTGGTGTGAATGAGTTTGAAGACTTGGATCGACTGATAAACCTTGTGGTGAAGGATGCTGGTTTGGGGGAGGAATCAGCTTGTTCGAGGGTGGAGGAGAACCCCTATTCAATGGTGAAGAGGGTCCGGGAGAGGGTCGGCAGGAAGAAGAAGGGCAAGGCGTTGGATTTTATGACCCCTCCGTCATCCGGTCCGAAGAGGCGGAAGAAAGAAAAAAAATCGCAGTTGGTGACATTGGTTGATGATGAGGTAATTAAACTAGCAATTTTATTTTTGTAATTTATGTGATTGTTCGTGTTGTTTTCATATAACTAACTAATTAATTTGTAATGTAATGTAGGGGGTGACAAGAGTGACGACGATGAGGATTCTTCTGTGAATCAATACAGGGGCAGAAACAATTTTTGTGGACATGGGGATGTCCCGGAAGAGGATGTTGCAGCCTTTCGGTCGTTCTTGGCAACCGATCAGTTGAGGTAACCGAAATTACGTTAATTATTTTAATTTATATTATATTATACTAATTAAAATTACAAATTTTGGTAGCAAAATAATTGTGTGGAGCAATGAAAAAGTTTTGGTCCGAGGGAAATCGATGTGCACTCTTATGTTCAGGTCCGAGTTGGATTCTCAACTCGTTGATTGCTACATGTCGATCCTGCGTGACTGCCATCCTCATATCCGATTTTTGACGACATATGTTCATGTATTTTATTTTAATATACTCTATTAATATTTTTGATTGTTAATTTGCTGACAAAACTATTGAATTTGTAGACTGATTTGATGAATGCTATCGAAAGAATTACGAGAAAATCTCCTCGGAAGGAGGATTATGAGAAGTGTACTTCTACTTTTAGTAAAAGTATTGTTGTCGTGATTGATGATATGCTCAGGTCCTTGAAGGGTGCGAAGTATGTTTTCCTTCTCGTGGTGTACAAATTCCACTTCTTCTTACTTGTCCTTAAGGTTCAAGAAAGAAAGTTTGTGTGCCATAACTCGATGGATACTCCACAGCACCGAGGGACGGGGAAGAGCTTGGTAAGTGTTAGTATCAGATGAAGTGCTTTGTTTTGTAGTGGTTATTTTATTTCAAATAAACGTATTTTGTTGCTTTTTCCTTTTTTTTTTCAATGTGTAGGCCAAGTGCATGGGAGCTTATATGAATTCGAAAATGGGATATGGCATTCGTCAAGACGATTTTGTACCAGGATACCTCAGGCAGCAGTCCGGTGTCAAGGACTGTGGAGTGCACATATGCTTGGAGATGGAGTGCTACGGCGTCGATTCTCTTGAATTCATGAAGGCCTAAGAGAGTTGTTCGATTGACGGCTATCGAGCACGCATGGCAGCACGCATCCTCAGAGATCCTCCTTCATGTTGACTGTTTTGATGATGTTTGGATTATGCTATGAACAATATGTCTGTGGTTGTGAACAATTTGTCTGTCGATATTTGGCTTGTCTGATGGCTTTGAACAATGATGTTTGGCTTTGAATTTTGTCTGTCTGTTGGCTGTTGAACAATAGTTGCCTTGTCTGTTGGCTTTGAACAATAGTTGTTTGGATGGTGTTTGGCTTTGAATTAAAACTTGTGTGATAGCTTTGAACAATTTGTCTGTTTGGATGATGCTTGGCTTGTCTGTCGATATTTGGCATCCTCAGAAATCCTCCTTCATGTTGATGGATTTTTTGTTGCCCAAGTGTATTTTGTTGTTGCCCAGGTGTATTTTGTATTTTGTCAGTTGTATTTGGTATTTTGTCGGAATATGTCTTTTGATCAATTAGTACCAGTTATTGATGAATTAGTAGCACTTATTATTCTATTCAGTACTAGATATTGATCAATTAGTACCTGCTTTGTAGAAAGAACAAAAAAGGATTACTTCAAATTTGGTCAACATTTTCAACATTAGTAACAGTCATAGAGTAAGATAGTACATGTTTTATGCTGTTCTAGTACCAGTCAATGTGAGAGTGATTATGGGTCGTATAAACATCATTTGCGACCGAAATTCGGTGTTTCTATGTGTTCATCACAAGTGATACTAAAGACTCCATATGTGGTACTAAATCGCCATAAACAGGTACTACCTTACAATATGACTGGTACTACTTTTTTTAAATGTTGACCACAGTTGAAATAATGTAGACATGAAGGATTATAAATATCACGATTCTTACAATAGTACCTGATTTAGATAAAATAGTACCACATTTTTTTATATGTGGTACTTGTTTTTAGTCGATCAATACCTACTGTTGTGAAGGATAATTGATTATTTCAACTGTGGTCAACATTTAAAAAAAGTAGTACCAGTCATATTGTAAGGTAGCACCTATTTATGGCGATTTAGTACCACATATGGAGTCTTTAGTACCACTTGTAGTGAACACATAGAAACACCGAATTTTGGTCGATAATGATGTTTATACGATTCATAATTACTCTCACACTAGTTTATATGAGATATAAAATTTGGTTAATTAAGTGTATTCGCAAATTGGTCATGAACTCAACGTACTAATGGAAAAACAATACTTAATACACTTCTGGTACCAGTTTTTATTGAAATAGTACATGTTATTCTACTATGCAGTACCTGATATTGATCAAATAGTACCTACTTTTGGTCAACCAAGATGGATTATTTCAATTGTGATCAACATTTAAAAAAAGTAGTACCAGACTTAGAGTAAGGTAGTACCACTTTATGGGGATTTAGAACCACATATCAAGTCTTAAGTACCACTTGTAGTGAACACATAGAAACACCGAATATCGGTCGCAAATGATGTTTATACGACCCATAATCACTCTCATATTAGTTTATATGAGATTTAAAATTTGGTTAATTAAGTTTAATCGCAAATTGGTCACGAACTCAACGCACTAATGGAAAAACAATACTTAATACACTTCTGGTACCAGTTTTTATTGAAATAGAACATGTTATTCTTCTACACAGTACCTGATATTGATAAATTAGTACCTACTTTTGGTCAACCAAGATGGAATATTTCAACTGTGGTCAACATTTAAAAAAAGTAGTACCAGTCATATTGTAAGGTAGTACCTGTTTATGGGGATTTAGTACCACATATGAAGTCTTTAGTACAACTTGTAGTGAACACATAGAAACACCGAATTTCGGTCGCAACTGATGTTTATACGACCCATAATCACTCACACATTAGTTTACATGAGATTTAAAATTTGGTTAATTAAGTTTAATCGGAAATTGGTCACGAACTCGATTGAAATAATGCATTTTGGGGATAAGAATTAAATTTGGTCATAAATTCATGCGATTGCCTAGCGGCAGGATGGTTGAGTAGGCGGTGTTACAGGGTGTGAACTTGCCCAAACTCGGGTTTGAGTCCCCCTGTCCGCGAACCTTCCACCATATTTGTTTTTTCTTTTTGGAAGTTATACTAATTAAAAGTAGGTACTAATCGCTTCATAACAGGTACTGCGTAGAATAATATGTGGCACTGTTTTGGATAAATACTAATTAAATTTTAATATGTGCAAGAAATAAAAAAAAAAATATGGTGGAAGGTTCGCAGATTTATAATGTCCTACTTAACCTCCTTGGCTTATAAAAATTATATTGTACTTCTTCACTTAATAAACTTAGTTAACAAAATTTTAAATCTCATATAAACTAACGTGGGAGTGAATATGGGTCGTATAAACATCATTTACGATCGAATTTCGGTGTTTTTATGTGTTCATTATAAGTGATACTACAGACCCGATATCTTGTACTACAACAGTATAAAACAGGTACTATCTTACTCTATGACTGGTACTAATTTTGAAAATGTCAGACCAAATTTGAAGTAATCCTTTTTTTGTTCTTTCTAGATTGCAGGTACTAATTGATCAATAACTGGTACTGAATAGAAGAATAAGTGGTACTATTTCATCAATAAGTGGTTCTAATTGACCAAAAGACATATTCCGACAAAAAACAAAGTACAACTGACCAAATACAAAATACACCTGGGCAACAACAAAATACACTTGGGCAACAAAAAAATACACATGCCCAAAAAACAAAATACATAAGTGACCTAGATACGTTCTTCGCACGTACGTCGATTGTGTCCACGACGACCACAACGCTTACACCGCCTAACCGCAACATCAACTTGTGAAGGAATTCTTTTTCCCCTCCTGCGTCCGGGCTGAGGTCGTACATCCGGAGCATGAATGACATCATCATGATATATCGAGGAAGAGGCTACATTATGATCGTAGTTGGGTATAGGGTTAATAGTACCTTGATAAGCTTGCCTATACATCCCAACCCGATAATATGGATCACAAAAATCATAGATGGACATTGACTTACTCTCAACACAAGCACATGCATGGTTACATGGCATCTTAGATAGTTGTCATTCTCTATAAGAACAAGTGCGAGATTGCAAATCCACGTCACAACTTTTGTCGACATCAACAACCTCAAACCTCCATTCAGTTGATTGCATGATTTTGAGACTCCGGGAAGCATTGTAGCGAGATGAAATTATTTTTTCGAGCTTAGGTCACAACGGGCCATTAAACCGTGACCCTCCTTCACGTCGATCGTGCATCATGGTCATAATTTGCTTCCGTATGTGATCGACCATGGTTGCGATAGGCATAAATCGTGCCGACTTCACCCAATTATTCCAACATTCAGCTTGATTACTATTTATGATCCCCCAACGGTCTCCGGTAAATAAAGAATTCGCCCAACAACTTGGGTTAAACTCCTGAAGGAACTTTAGAGCAAGAGGCATATGAGTCAATATATTATTTATATGTATATCAAATTCTTGCCTCGTAGGAGCATACGCAGCTTTCTTAAAAATCGAGGACCAATGTTTCTTATTATTAAGTGGGTAGCTCTTCAAAACCTATAAAAAAAACAATGATAAACAGAATGTCAAGGAATGATGGTTTATACACTTACTTATGGTCAACAAAAAAAAAAGGTACCAATCAAGTAAGTAACAAAAACCACACTCATACATTGAAAGACCAAACACCCAAAACAGCAATATTAACAACAACACACCACAAGAATCAACAACATTTAAAAATAAAAAAAGGTAGAAATCAAAAGAATATCAAAACCTGCTTTATTATGAATAATTAGTGATAAATTAAATATAAATATAAAAAAACTAATTAAGTTTTTTACCTGATTCTTAAAGTTGTCGACTAAGTGTCTCAAACAATAAACATGACGGTTGTCAGGAAAAACCATAGGGATGGCTTTAAGAAGCCCGCTGAGTCAGTCCGTAAAAAACGTGAAGCTTCTAGGAACATGTAAGCCCGAGGTAAGAAGAGTATTATTCAGCTTCATGCAAAACCACTCCCAATTTTCATCGGTCTCGGCATCAACCACAGTAGATGTTAAAGTGAACAAATCATCATAGACATCCTTACTCACAGCAATAAGCAAAACGCCTTTGAATTTATTTTTTATGTGAGTGCCATCCAAAAATATCAACGGTCGACAACCGGTTAATAAACCAACAAGACAAGCATGAAAGCAAATGAACAATCGGCGGACTTATTCTGGACAGGGTCAAGCTCACAATCCGCAATGCTTCCCGGGTTTGTCTCACGCATTGTAGTACAATACCATCACAATTTATCATAAGAGCCCTTGTCTGCTCCAGGAATATCTTGCATGGCAATATCCTTCCCTAACCATGCCTTTCTGTAAGGCAACTCCAAACCATAATTCCTATGAATATATTTCAATATCGTGCATGGCATGTAGCTCCGTTCATCTCTCAATTTCTCTTTAATTGCATTTGAGACCCAATGAGAGTCTGCTTTCGGATGCCCCTTTGTCCGAAGATTAGACACTCCACAGGTATGGACTAAATTGCTCTTCCGGATGGCAAAGACCTGATCACCTTTGTATTTTGAGGTATATATTCTCCATTGGCAACCCTCAGTACAACAAATAATGATCTTCTGTTGATCATTTTTTCGATACTTGAAAGAACGCCTATTCGCAATTGCGTAGTTTTTAACAACCTTCTTTATTCATCCGCGCCGCCATTGAAGAATCGATCGATTTATCTTGCACTACCAACTCCGATTCTCCTTCCCGTAACATTTCACTGCGTTCATGATAAAATAATATAAATTTTTATAAATAATGGAACTAGCTAAGAAATTAATGAATTCGGATATGATGATACAAATACACCATATATCAATAATAAATTTATTAATATTATGAAAGCAACATTATCCGCTCATGCTCATCGGCATAGATTGAATTTCATCATCTCGTCTTTCATTTCTTCCAATGCCCGGGCTTTCATTTCTTTCAATGGCAACTATCTTCACAATATTTACTTTTCAACAAATATGTAACTGAATCATGTTTTTTACATCCTCATCATCGGACAAACTAATTCTCTTTTTTTCCTTTGGCGCAATATAGTTTAACATGACGGTTTCCAAACTAACAATCGGCCACCTCTTAGCAATGAGTGTGTACACTTCGTCAAGAGTTGATTCAAGGTTCAGAGAGAACACATACATTTCATCTTTGTATGTACAACTCCTCATATATCACTTTGTGCCCCTTCCATGTATCTAACAATAATTGGATTAAAAAAATTACAAGTTCACATTTTCCAGCACATATGGTACCAACAGTGAGAAAAGTGGTATATATATACACAAACAGAGGTACACAAATCCTGAATAGTGGTACTATGATTATTCTCATCTTATTCTTCTGTTTTATGGTCAATAACACCTAACATAACCTAACAATAGCATAAATTTAGTATACATGAACAAAAAAAAGGATTATGATCAATTTATTTGTTTTAGGATAAATATAAACAACAATATTCAAAATTCAATCCTTCACAAACTAAACAAAAATATCTGAATTAAAGATGATTTTTGGACTCCAAAGTTCTCATATAATACATATATTACTTACTACTTCAAGTTTTCGCCGGAAAAAGCCCCAATGTTGCCGGAAAAAAAGGAATTTTCGGATAGAGAACTACGAACTTTTGGCTGGAAAAAGAACCAATGTCGCCGGATTTGTTGCCTCCGGTGTTCTTCTTGCCGAATTTGGTGTCGCCGGCGAGATGAAGCTGCAAAAAAAANNNNCGGCGGCAAGATGAAGATGAAGAAAAAAAACGAGGAAAACGGGAGTTGATCGAGTGGGGAAGAAGCCACACAAAAATCAGATTTTTAGGTAAAGAAAAATAGTAAAATAATATGTAAGTGGGGATGATGTCATAATACAATTTATTTTATGATTTATTTTAATAAGAGGGATTTAAATGGAAGATGAATATGGGAGTAGGGAGTGAAATAGAAAGAAATTAGGCCTAGGGACTGACATGGAAGACGGAATTAGGATTGAGGATTTTTAAAGAAAGCTCCCTAGTTTTAAATAGTGGTTTTATCATTACAAGGCCCAAAAGATAGGATAATTATCAATTCGGGGCTTAAAAGATAAATTTTATCAATATGAGGCTTATATATATTAAAACTATCAATTCAAGACCCATAGATCTAACACCGTTAACAACTCCTTCCAACAAAGCTGATGTAGCCGTGAAATAGCCACCTAAGCGAGCCACGTCAATTGAAAAAGAAAAAAAAATTACTAATTTAATAATACACGCTTATTATTGAACACTCATCAATCAATAATTTAATTAAAAGAATAAACTAAATAGAAAGTAAGGATTACGCAGGACGATTTATATTCTTCATCTTCGATTCAAATTATTTTTCACACTTCAGAGAAAAAATGATAATTCTTTCAGGCTCCGTCTTCCTCAACAATTCGTCATCCTTTTCGTCAAAATTGTAAGTCACATTTTCTAGACATATTCAAGTGTATTCTTCCAAGTAAACTCAAGTATTTATGGATTCCATATAATTTTTGTATGTTTTTTTTTTTCTTTTGCTTTTGTTGTATTGTGATATATGCAATGTTTGTAAACTTTTTTTTTCACCTTTTCTTTATTTTATTATTTTTTTATTGAAAATATGATAGCTAAAATATATGTGAATGATTGGAAATGTTGATGATAATTGTTTCTATCAGATGGACGATGTAACAACCCGCTAACTTACTAGTATCAGAGTAAAATTTTTGCAACTTATTTCGAAAATACATATAAATTTTTCAAAATCATTTAACTTAACTCGGGATGCTACTAAACTTATCTATTCTGAAAATCTGTTTTTCTTTAACTTGGTCTAAATACTGGTTTAGACATAAAGAAAACAAATATGTATAATCTAATCAAACTAGCATGTAACTCAACCAGACCTGTCTAGAGATCCGATAAAATCTGAAGACTAGCATGCAAGTTTGATTCTGAAAATAACGTCAGCGGAAATGTAAAGCGTGGCAAAAATATATACAAACTGAGTATATACAAAAGTCTACAAAACGGCTGTTGAGCCGTATCCACAACCACCACCACAACATCTCAACTCCCGCCTGCGGCCCGACCCGAATATCTGAAAAAAACATAATAGTGGGGCCAATATCATGATCGTTAGTATATATAAACTGAATCTGAAACTAAAACTGTAACTCAATCTCCCGGCAAATCTGAAAACTTAGCCGGTAACCATGTGCACACTCTAGTGGAATATTAAGGCAACTAGCGGCCACCACCAGAACTTAGGGGAAAAACTCATGGCAACTAGCGACCACCACCCTAAGCGGATAAACTTAATATATATACATACCTTGGACATGATATCAGATATTATAGTCAATGTAATACCCAGTCTGGGCTCCCACCTGTACTTTTGAAAATGAAATGGCAGTGCTGAACTTGAAAACTGTCTCGTCAAACTGTATAAAAATATAAGCAATTAATATACTAAGTACTATGCTCAGAATACTCAATAAAATGCTAAGATGCTCTGTTTTTAACTTTTAATTTATCCGGATTCATTAGAACGCTCTAAGGGTTCATATTAAAATTGTACTAAGTCCGGAACTCACTGCTATAACTCAATCTGACTAGATTTTGGCTTGGAAAAATATTAAAAATCTGAAAAATAACTCGGACTGCTCATACGAGCCAAAAATAACTCGAACTGCCGGCGAAACCGGTCGGTTCGCTTACTGAATAGACCTGACTGACTGAACCAGTCCTACACTGGCCCCACCGGGAACCGGGCGAACACTACGGACTTGAGCTGACACGACTTGGTCCCGTGTCGGGCCTGCTGGTGCCCTGGCACGGTGCTGGGCGCGAGACTGGGCACTGCCGGGCACTGTTGGCACGGCTAGGCACGGTCTGGCACGAGCACTGGCCCTACAGGCACGAACAGACGCGGATAGACACGGGCAGGGCTTACCCAGACGCTACTGGGCGCTATGTGTGCGTCACTGGGCGTGCAGACGCGAGACAGGCGCTACCGGGCGCTGTCCGCGTGCACAGAACGCGTGCACCGTGCCTACAGTGCACGTGCACCACGGGTCTAGGTCGCTGCACGTCCCGGGCTAGCGCGGCACGCGCTGCCATGAACCACGACAGGACCTTACCGGGCGTCCGGTGACTTTATTCGGGACATGTGACTTAAATCAACTCAACATGACCTTAAATGTCTAAAAATGCATAAAAGCCCTGGGACAATTCGTTTGGATTTTAAGATGGTCCGGGGGAACCGATATGGCTCGTACGGAACCAAAACCACCAAACACACAACATCAACTTCCAAATTTACTCAGGGCCGAATTAATAGCTATGTAAATCATGCCATTTGAAGCTAAATCACTGTCTTTTACTCGGGTAAAACTCAAAGTGACTCGGACGTGCAATGTAAGCTAAAATCGAGTTCAACTTGACCGAGTACATGAACTCCTATTAATCTAATATTTTACCATCATCAGAGGTATGATTTATAAGGATTATTTAGCTATCAATCTTAGCCAAATCGCACTTGGAACTAAAAATCCCATTTTAAGCCCTAATTATTAAAAAATTTGAAACTCTTATTTAAACCTAAGTTTAATCGAGTTTCTATGCATGATAATTCTTAAAATATCATGATAAAGCTATAAAAATTAGATGTCATGAGCTAACCTTCAAGGAACTCAAAAAAGTACGCTAGGGCTTCTTCTCGTGCCAATTCGTGCACCTACTCGGTTTTTCCCTTTGTTTTTTTTAACTTAAGGCTACCTTATGAAGGTAAAAGTCACCTAAATGCTGCTATTTATCCTCCATAACCGAGATGATGAAGAGGTGGAAGTCTTATGAGGTCTAATGAGGACATTTGGCACTACAAGGTGCATTTGTGGCACTTTAAGGTGCTTAGTCATGAACCTAGGTGTCATGACCACCTCACTTTCCATGCCTAGACGGTGACCACGAGAATGACCGGATTTATACTCAGTTGGGCCGAATTAAGCACTTTGGTATGGTTAAAAGTTGGGCTGGCGCGAGCTGGGGCGAGCTGGGGCGAGCTGGGCCTGCTACCTAGGCGTTGGGCCGCGCTGAGCCCTAAATGCGTGTACTGGCTGCCCTGGGTGCACGAACTAGCCTGCACTGGGCTCTGGGCTGC
>BKCP01008427.1:71258-85326 GCA_008636005.1 Striga asiatica
ATGGGTAAAGTCCACTTTTGGTCCTCCATGTTTAGGGGGTATCCAAACTGAGTCCCTATTATGTTTTGGTGCCCAATTTTAGTCCTTAAAACAAAAAAATGAGTCCCTATTATGTTTTGGTGCCCAATTTTAGTCCTTAAAACAAAACAAAAAAATGAGTCCCTATTATGTTTTGGTGCCCAATTTTAGTCCATAAAATAAAAAAATGTAGTCCCTTTACCTCAATTTCTGTGAATTAACGGTCCATTTTTGCTCAACTGTGATGTTCTTTATTTTTGTTAAAATTTGTTGATTAATATCAACTTTGACCAACGAAAAATAAAAGAAAATTTAAATGCTGAAAATATATTAATAAAAAATTAAACTAAAACAAGAAATTGCACTAAATTAAATTAAAAATTTTGCTCGTCTGATTTCTATTTCCCTAGCATTCGCGCTGCGGAGCAAGCCGGGAATCACAGCTAATGCTCTTGCACCCATTTCCGGGTCATGCCATCGAAAAAAATTGCACCTATCAACCCTCTGTTTTTTAACCATTTCTTATCATATTCCAATTGAAGTTCACGGAAAGTACTTACAGGATATAGAGGGCAACTCAAGAATCTTCTCCCGAGATTATCATCCTTCCAGCATGTAGTCAACTTTGCAACCAGCTCACATCTACAAAATACCACACCATTTCCATCCATTTGATTGGATTTAGTCCCTAGGCGGTTAGAGTTTTTTTTTTACGTTTCACTGCAGTTCACTATTTCTGTCTTTTATTTTACTTTTTCAGCATTTAAATTTTCTTTTATTTTTCTTTGGTCAAAGTTGACATTAGTCAACAAATTTTAAAAAAATAAAGAACATAACGGTCGAGCAAAAATGGACCGTTAATTCACATAAATTGAGGTAAAGGGACTACATTTTTTTTAAGGACTAAAATTGAGCATCAAAACATAATAGGGATTAAGTCTGGATACCCCTAAACATGGAGGACTAAAAGTGAATTTTTCCCAATTATAGGGACTACATTTTTTTGTTTTAAAGACTAAAATTGGGCACAAAAACATAATAGGGACTCAGTCTGGATACCCCCTAAACATGGAGGACCAAAAGTGGACCTTCCCCTTATTTTTTACTGTAAAAATAAGTTTTTTTCCAACGCCCCATATTGAACACAGGTGTCATGCTAGTTAATATATGATGTAAGAAACTTCAAAAATATCTTAGGCAACACAAATTATTAAGTTTTGGTCCATTTGCAACCCTAGGAGTTGGGACGCCATTGTGTACCATAGTTAATTCAAGTTACTTTTAGGTCCATATGAACCAAAGAACTTTGATTTAGCGAGCATATAAACACTGGATGATTACAAAGTTTACAACTCAACAGTAACATGACAGCAAGTAAC
Organism: Striga asiatica; assembly: GCA_008636005.1. Taxonomy (NCBI): domain Eukaryota; kingdom Viridiplantae; phylum Streptophyta; class Magnoliopsida; order Lamiales; family Orobanchaceae; genus Striga; species Striga asiatica. Next base: position 72,656 of record BKCP01008427.1, read on the forward strand.
AAGCGGACATAACAGTGATAAAGCCAGCTGTACTTATCAGTACAGAAACAAATCTAAATGACATCCCACAAAACCAAACTACATCCTCATTTTGTCGCCTGAGCAATTATGTTACTTATAGAACTTTCCTGCTCCTTGGCTGCTTCCACCAGAGAATCCTACAAACATATATAAAGATATTCAGTTAAGATATTCAGTTACAAGTGCACATATTGAGACTTTAGCTCCCGTCCGAAGACAAAAAGAAAGGTAAACTATTAAGACTAACGCATATTTGCATACCTGCGCAGCTATTAGACGTGCAACGGTTTTCTTGCTAGACTCTTGCAGTTCACCAGCAATTAGGATTTCATCCAATATGTAGTAAGCCTGCCATAGTGCCATCACATTCCCCAATTTCAAATCACAGAGCAAAAGACGTAGATTATATTCAACTAAATGCATAATAAGGGCTAAAAAGGAATTTGAAAACAGGCTTGTAATGCTTGCTCGGTTCGTTAGAAGTTCTAAGTTATGCCAAAAAAATCCATTGTACTGAGAACCTCGAAAACACCAGTCAGCTAGAAAATGAGCACCAGCACTTTTTCTATAACCAAAATGAAAAGTCAAACACTGCTTAAACAGAGATACACAAGTTCTGAAGTCACATGACTATCTGACAAGCAAAATAGGGAGTGGGAGTGGATTGTTGTCCTCCCCAAGTAATTGAACTTAAGTGTCAAATCAGAATAAAATGGTAGAAGATCAACACCACAAAGCTAGGTTAAAAGAAAACCACACATTTGACCAAAATATTTTGAGTTTAAGTACAGCCAGTAGCAGAGTAGGTTTTCTTTTTTTTCGGCATCAAAACTTGAATATATCTGATCGGAAAGGAGTATCTCATGATAAAAATTGTGGATTGGTTATAGTCGCAGGCCAAATCTAAGAACCCATATCAGATATGAAATTAGAGTGGCTGATCTCATGGATCTAGATAGCATTATTCATCGAAAGTAATTTTCTTACTATACATATAATATCATGATTTATAAATAAAGCCCCCTTAGTTAGAAGGCATCAGAAATCATTATTACAATATTAGTTCCTTTGGGCCAGGGGTTTAATTGCTGTTTGGTAAAAATAATTTCCCGGTAATTATTTTCTCGATCTATTAATAAAACACCTTTCCTTTCGCTGTTTCTTGGCTCTTTTCTCTAACAAACTGGTTCAACCTGCCGTGCACGGAATGACACGAATGTTATCCCGTGTTGAGACGTTGGAGAAGAACGGCCGTTGGAGAGGAACTCACCAACCTAAGGGAATAACATGGACAGCCAATTCAATTCACTCGAAACGGCAATATCCAGGATCACTAATTCACTGAATATACACAGCATGTCAACAGCCAGAAGCAACATCCTTTCAGAGACCAATATATGCAGCCACCACAAATCCGCACTTCACCGTGATGTTTTTGACAAGTTAAAATCCACTTCAAAACATATTAGTCTCCTGTGTGTTCTGATGGAACCAACTTAGTTCGACGGATGCCAAGGAAAACTTAAAAGTCGACTCTGCCTTCATCTGCGTGGAGGGACCAGCACTCCATTAGCTTCAATGGTTCCGACAGCAACTCCCCGCAAATATGAGATAGATTAGAAGGCAAACTCATTGATCAATTCATCAGTGAATTACCAGCAAGTCCAAGCAAATGCCTGGCTGCGTTACACCAAAGTGGATCTACGAAAGATTACACCAACAAATTTCGAGCAAGTGCAGCCCAAGTTGCTTGTCTAGACTCGAAACTCCAACTAAGGTTTTCCATACATGAACTCAAGAAAGAAAGACGGGTTCTCTTACGCCCGTATGATGTACTTGATCTAAAAACAGTCTCGGGTCTCTGGGCTTCTAACACAGGCCCATTATCAGTTTTGCTCTGGCCCACAAAATATAAGCATCACCTCCAAAGGCAGAATAAGAATCCTGCAGCCCCATACAAGCCTAAAGATCACATCAGACTACTTCAGGGCGGCACAAGCTCATCCACTTCACCAACACATAACAACACAACCGCACTGAAAAGTAGAGCTGCATGTCAATATTACTATCAAGAATACCTAGATATGTGCATGAAAAGTCATTGTTTCGGCTGCAAACAACCACAGTTTGATGCATGATTGCCCCCAAAGTCATTACGAGCTCTCATCGTAAGGGAAAACAAGACCAGTGCTACCATTTCCAACTTCTGATCAAACAAAGATGCAATATCTATAAGCAGATTATCGAGGGCCAACTCCATTTTCTAGACTTCATTGATGGCGATGGGTGGAATTGATGGACCACGAACAATAAAATTTCGGAGTCATGTATACATTCAGCCTATAACTATAATGGTGATCATGGTGGACAGGATAGTGGGACGAGCCACGACTTCATTTCATCCAAACATACCAACTAAATTCCAAAACTAATAGAGAAATAGTCCAGTTTGGGGTATGTTTGGGAGATGGCAGTCACGACTCGCAACTTCCAAAGGGAAATATAGCAATTTACATTCCAATTTGAATCAATCACCATGACTCTATATTTCTATATGTTTCTTCTTGGGAGTATTGGCATTATTCTGGGAGTAGCATCGCTGCAAACATTGGGTGATATCCAAGCAAATTGGGCAAGAATGATCATTGAATTTACTCAGGATAACGAATAGATTTGTCTAGTGGAGACAAATCTAAAAGAAAACTGTTGCGCAACATGATGTCAAGCGTTTAACCAAAGCCCCGATGGTAGAAGAAGCAAGTAACACACTGCAAGACATCCTAAATGTACGAAAGAAGCTCAGCAACAAGACTGAATCTCAGGTCTTGATTCAGTAGGAGAGATTGAGCTAGAATTAGAGGTTTGGACTCAATCAGAAATTTGACTAGCCAGATCCTCTCTTTGACATATTTCGTAAAGAGGGTTGTAGATAAGCTTTTTGGGTCCAAAAAGCTGCTTTTGAAAAAGCTCCAAATATGAGCTTCTTGTGAAAAGGGGATTGAATACTGTTTATATGAGGTGGTCTTGTATATATTTACTATTAATATTTAGCATTAACTATAGATAATTAATTTACAACAAATATCTTAATTAACTATTAGTAATATTTACTTAAAAAACGTAATATTTAGAGATTTACAACAGAAAATTGTAACAATCATTGTTGTTCAATTAATAATAATAGTTAACTATTCACAATAAGTTCATAAAGACCTATATTATAAATAAATAAACCTGATACAAATATTATTTAATAAATCCGCTATTCGCTATTAATTATTTTCCAAACACTAGTTAATGGAATCTGCTTAGTCAAAGCCACTAATGCAATCAGCTATCAACTATCCGCTAATTGGCAAACAATGCAATAGTATTATGACTACAACAAATAAAGACTCTTTAGAAGTGAAAGGCATCAGAATCATTATTCCAATATCCTGACTAATTTGGGAAAATTAATTTCCCTGTAGTTCATGTTTTCAATCTCTTACTAAAATCTATCTTTTTGCTGGTTCTTTTCTCTAACAATATCCATGTAAATATTTTTGGCAAACATACATCTAAATGTTTCAGATCCAAGTTAGGCCAACTGAGACGCTGAATCAATACATATCAGACAACGTTAGAATGAGCTGTAAAAACTGAACGAGATAGCTTTTAGTATTATTGACAGTAACATGTGACAAAGTTCCCTACCACATAGTAGAATCTTATCCAAACATTGGGCAACAGAAAATACATCAAAAAGAATATCTAATTATGCATCCCCTGCTTTCCCAGCTTTCCAAATATAACATGAGAGCATGCAAGTCAATATTCATGATGGCACAAGTCCAAGATAATATATCTTTCACTAAAAGGATTCAAGAAAATAAAATAATCTCTAAATAACAGTCCCAAATTATTTATGTCGTTCAATAATGAGATAAATGAATATGAAGCCAATGGAACTGTAACAGACAAATCCTAGCGATATTAAATAATGAATTAATGATCACTAAATAGACATGGGTATCTACGCATGAATTAAGTTTTCTTATCTCTACTGATTTAATCACTGGCTTTGATGATAAGAAAATTGTGAAGCATAATCAAGTAGGAGTGGGTTTTACTACAGTAATTATAGAACAAAGAGATCCATTATGTGGAATTTCTAAAGAAAGCTCTGAGGCATATTTAGCCCAAACCTGCAAAGAGCCGCAAGCAGCTGATGGACAGTTTACAATAAAGATCCTAAAAGGCACAAAAAGTTGAAAAAAAATATGCTATCTGGAGTATTCGAGACCAGCACAAGATCTAAATAAACTTTCAAAAAAATCAAAAGTGATTTCGGAGAAAAAGAACATACCTTATGGAAATTAAAGATCAAATCCAATTCACAAACCTAAACAAACCAGAAAAATATATCATTTAAATTGTGATTTAAGCAATTAAAAATATGAAGCAGTATGTACTCAGATTATCGAGAGCCTCACACTTCCAAAGTAGCGGTCTAGTATTTCAACAAAGTGGTGAATGATTTCAAGTATCTCCAGTTCATTGTCATCCCGGTCAATACACATGCAGAAATAAAGGCTGGCATATCTGCAGAATATTCAATGGGAGACCATATTAACTACACATGCAAGCAGGAAGAGGATCCATGTAGTAGAGAATATGTTGCAAGGTCTGAGAATATAAGAAACGAATATTACCTTTTGTAAACAACTTTGTATCCCCTCCACTCCACAAAATTGCACAGCTTGGGGCCTCGTGTGAGAATCATACCACTTAGCTCTCGGATAACCTTCACGAAGAACATTTATCACCACACAAGAATTCAGGAACAATGCAGCATTTCAATAGAATATAGGAGAAGGCCAAAGTATGGTCGATCAGAAAACATAATAGCTATAATATCGATTTATATAAAAATCATGAGTGCAATCAACAAAGAGAAGTCAGAGCATAAAATTAAGATACTCAGAGAGAAGAAATGGATTTGACAATAGAACACACACACACACACACACACACACCTTAAATGAGATTGGATAAAACTTTACCTTCGTTCTCTCCTTTTGAGAATAAGGTGAGTACCATTTTGTCAACCTGACTTTGCCTTGTCTGCTGATGAGAAGAACAAAGTGAATCTGAAACAAGATAAATGTAAACAAGGAGCACTATGATAAAAATAACACCCAATTTGGATATGTCAATACAAAAAAAAAGTCAGCATCACATATAGAACTCGGCAAAGGATCTTTCAATACAAAGAATTTCATGTCTGGCGGATATTATTCATTGAGAGAGAATATTGCGTGGATCTAATCGATTGGACAAACAACCAGGTCTGGCTATCGGCAGTTTCATACAGAAGCATATTGGATATGGAAACGGTTACCATTGCGGTGGTGAAGCTGGTGCCGGTTAGCTGATACTGTAAACGACCTCCGCAGAATGTAACCGTCGTCGCCGTCTTCTTCCTCGAGAACCTGTCTAACTTCTGGTTGATTGAAATCGAAATTATTATTATTATTATTATTATTTTTTAGAGTTAATTTTGAAAACAATGGGCCTTAATTATTAGTAGGATAGGATTTTAAATTTATATTAAAATAATTTTTAAAATAAAGTAATTAAAATTGATTTGATGTAAAAGTAGGAGAGAGATGATATGAAGTGATGATTAGTTAAATTTGGGTGAGTTTATAAACAGTGAATTAAAGTTGATGTAATAGGTAAAAATAATTGATTTGATATTATTTAATTATATTGATAACTAGTATATGTCTCGTGCAATGAGCACATATTTTAAATTTTTTTTAGACTTTATTTTAAAAATAATTATTTATATACAAATACAAACAATGAAAAACATATATTACTAAACTCTTATCTTTACACAATATTTTTTATTTAAGTAATATTATTATACCTTGCAGTTTTGATTCTTTTTTTTATTAATAAATTATCTAATCTATGATTGTTGTACAAATAGTAATGGAAAGAATACAAAAATTAAGTTTTGTTTTATTTTTTGTTTTTTTTTGTTTTTTTTTTACAAATCAAAATAATCCGATTTTTTTAAGCACTTTCAGATTCAATTTCAATGTATACCTCATACCAATTTATTCAATGGTCAACGTTAGTCAAATNCTTGTTTTTTTCATTGTAGTTTTTTTTCTTTTCTTTTTTTTTTATAATGAATTTAAAGATATTCTAAAATATAACAAAAATTAATTTTTTTTTATTACAATTAGGAATTTTCCTAAATATAAACTCTCAATCTATGGTGTTAATCAACGTTTAAGTCTAAAAAGTTAGGAATTTTTACCTCTTTTAATCAACGTTTAAGTCTAAAAAATAATAGAGTTATTATAAGTTTTTTTTGCTACATCTTTTAAAACATTAAATATGAGCATGTTAGGGTTAGCTTGTAAAATAATTAATATATTATCTCACTAAAACATTTATACTAATAAAAAATTAATTTTAGCATATAAATTTATCCCTTGATATAAGAGAAAGTAACAGTTTTACTTATTGTTGTTCACCATATAATATTTAATTATTATTTTATTATATAATAAAAAAGAAATATTGTTAAATAGCATAGTAGAATTGTTATAAAATTATATGATTTTTTATTTTTACAATATGGATTTAATATTTTTTTATGATTTGATAATATAAACAAATCTATACTTAACTTTGACAAATAAAACAAATAAATATTTTAGTAAGTATTTAATGTATATACTAAATAGGAATATATTTGGTATAATCAAATACCAAAGATAATCAAATAAGTTAAAGTGTACATTTTTATTTGGTATTTGATTTTTTTATTATTAAAATCTTTTTATTATACTTGTCTTTTTAAAATAAAATAAATAAATAAATCAATTAAATAAATAAAATATTATAATACCAAAATAGTAATGGCATTTAATACAGTTGACTTTTCTGGATAGTAAATGTAGTAAATAGAATCTCCTTTTATATAAGTATAGATTGTATAATACGAAAATGGTAATGCAATAAATGTTGTTGATTTTTCTTTATACTAAATCTGGTAAATGGTATACCTTTTAATATAAGTATAGATGGAAATAATCCAAAAAGTAAAGTTTTTGTTTTTTACAAATTAAAATAATCCAATTTTTTTAAGCACTTTCATATTTCAATTTCAATATATACTTTATACCAATTTATTCAATGGTCAACATTAGTCAAATTACTGATCAAAATAGAAGAGAAATCTAAATATTATTTTATATCATCTTTTAAAATCAATTTAGTTTATACCTATGAATTTATATGCGATTTCGTTAATGGAAAAAATATGTAATAAAAAAATATCCATATTTCTATATCAATGGACATATATTATCTATTTATTACTTTATTAGTTAAAAAATTAATAATGAAGGGACGTATATTTGTTGATTTGATTTTCAAAACTTATTATTTATTTATTTATCGATATTTTCATAATAATGGACATAAATCTTCACTCAAAAATTTGTTTTTTCTATACGTACGTTGTAGTTTTATGGAATATTAAATTATATTTTTGTTATTAGATATCCATGTATATCCATCATATAGGTTTATGGAAATGAAAAACCAAAATGTGTTTGTATATTATGTTGTCAATTCAATTCATACCTATGAATTTATATAGGTTGTTGTTGTATGGAAAAATAAATCGGTACTAAAAAAATATCTCTAAATTTCATAGCAATGGACATATTACTTTATCTCTTTATTAGTTAAAATTTCGACAATGAAGGAAGTATATAAGTTGATATGATTTTCAAAACTCATTTATTGTAATCAATTCGTATGTTCGTAATAATTGACATGTACCACACATTGCATGAAATTTGGTAATTAGTATGGTTAAATCACCATTTAAACATAATTTATTATATTTTTTCCAGTGATATGCTTTACACGCTATATATGATCCTAATATTTCTCAACATATTAACATAATTGTTGTATCCCGTCATTTATTATCAACAAAAGATTTATGTAAATCTATCGAAAAAGATTACAACACAATTCTTTTTGTTTTTTTTATTAAATTTTATTAACCTAACTAGTACGTAACCCGTGCGATGCACGAGATGTAAAATTTGGAAGAATAATATAACCTCACGTGCATTAGGATCGAAATTGAAATCATTAAAATACATAGGAACATTGTTGAATCATAAAAAGTTCGGTAACAATCATATATTGTTAAAAACATCCTTGTACACAACATTATGAGTTTGATTATTTGGTAACTCCTCATTATCACAAACTAATATTTTCAAAAGAGACAAATCCTAAAAATCAAACTAATATTTTTGGTGAACAAATTAATATTTTAAAATTTCTAGGATTTGTCTCTTTTTGGTGAACAAACTAATATTTTAGGATTGGTTATATGAATAAGGCTACCTATTTTTTGTGTTCTTTTCATTCATTTTCATTCAAACAATCTTGTATAATGAAATCCGAATCTTAAGCCGAAATACTTAACAAAAGAGTTTTTAAAAATTGAAAAGTGAAGACAATCAGTTCAGATTAATTAAAAGTCAAAGAATATCCGCTCCTTGAAATAAAGACGTGTGCTATCATTAACCAAATATCCGGTTATTGATATAGAGTGGTTACCAAAAAATAGAACGCGATAAGGACACTTCGTGGAAATATCAATGGGATAAGGTCATAACATATCGCTATACATTTTAACGATAAAAGCTCAGATGGAATGATTTATGATAATTATGTCATAATTAATGAATTAATTAAATGTGTGAAAAGGACAAAATTAATGAGAAGTGTGAAAATGACATAATTAATTTGAAGTGTGAAAATGACATAATTAATGAGAAGTGTGAAAAAGACATAAAAGTTACCGATTTTGGAAAGTAATTAATGCAAAACTGACTTTGACCATTAATTAAGTTACTAATTTATGGGAGCAAAAATTCTCTCACATGGGAGTATGAAATTCCTTCGGTGAAGCAGGGGAGATTGAAATTCGTAATGAGGATATTAACGCTAGTGAAGAGGAATGCAACATGAGCTTAGTCGGAAAAGTAGTTGGTAACCGGAGGGCTGGTATTCTTGGAATTAAACGCACACTGGGATATATTTGGAAGCTGCAAACGCCAATGGAGGTCAAAGAGGTTAGCTCCAATTTCTTCCAATTTATTTTCAACTCATTAGAGGATAAGAAGAAGGTAGCGGCTGGCCATAACTGGCTCTATGAAAACCAATATCTTATCCTTAAGGAGTGGTTTCCGGGGTTGAATAGTAAGCACAAATGCTTCGAGGAGATAAATATTTGGGTGCAAGTCAGTAATGTTCCCCTAAATTGGATGAGTATAGATGTGGGTCTTAAGATTGGCCAAATTTTTAATGCGGTGAAGAATGTTGTGATCTGCAAAGCTGAAGGGGAAGTTGGAAGTTTCATTAAACTACTAGTAGCGTTGAATCTAAATGAACCCATACCCAGGTGCACATCAGTTAAGCTCGGAGAACAAAAGGTGTTAGTAGCATTCAGATATGAACGGTTAGCGAATTTATGTTACTATTGTGGTATGATTGGTCACTTGGACCGAGGCTGTGAAAAGAAGATCAAAGATATTGAAAATCGAACGGTGGTTGAGGGACAATTTGGTGAGTGGCTGAAAGCAACAGAAACTGTACCTGGAGGAAGGAGCACTTACTCTGGCACTTCAGAAAGGAATGAGACACCACCAAAACATAACTCTAACCAGGGCTCATGGGAACCTGCCACTGTAAACCCAGATCTTGGTCAAACAACGGAGGCAAGAATTGGTGGTAGTTCATCCAAACAACAGCAGGTGGGTGAACATCAACATCTCCATAACCCTGAAGAACATGACATACCAAATCTTGCACTTGTCTGTAGAGATGAGGAGGGAAAGGACTTGCAGGAGACTCACTACATTGAGGCTATCACAATGGAGACTGATGTAGTAGGAGAGCCTGGTGAGGCCAGTAACCATGGAAAACAACAAGTAAATGAAGTGCCAATGCTCAGGGCCAAACCAGGGTCATCATGGAAAAGAAGAACATCTACTGATGGCAGGTTGCTGAGAGTGGAAGAGGTGCAGATGGAGGTTGTTAATACTGTTGGTAGTAAGAGGAACAGAGATTTAATAATTTATGAAGAGAACTCAGATCCAATTGAGGAAGCTCTTAAAGAATCCAATAAGAAAATTAACCATGGAGGAATGAAGGTGGAGAAGGCCAGCCTTGAATGGCCCCAAGGTGACCAATGAAGGCCACAGAAGGTTTCAGTTCAACAGTCACTGGCTTAAACTGGAGGGGATTCAAGAAGCTGTGGAAGCAGGTTGGCAGGGAATAGTGGAGGGTACTGCTATGTACCAGGTGCATCAAAAAGTGAAGAATACCAGAATGGCTTTGCTAGCATGGCACAAACCAATTCATAGAAACAGTGCTGCTACAATCAAAGATCTAACCACTAAAATGGAGGATATGAGAATGGAGGGCCCTGACAGAAATTGGAGAGATTGGTGTGCAATGAAGGCTGAGTTGGATAGTGCCCACCAAGAAGAAGAGAATTATTGGAGGTTGAAATCTAGAGCTTTGTGGTTGAAATCTGGTGACAGAAATACTCGGTACTTCCATGCTCACACTGCCCAAAGGAGGAAAAGAAACATTATCTCCAAGCTGAAAACCAGCTCTAGTCAAATCTGTGACAATCAACATTCAATGGCAGCTCACATTACTGGATTCTATTCTAATCTATTCACTTCTGATGGATCCAGAGGTGGTTCTGAACTGCTGCAACAAATTCCTTGTTCTATATCTGATGCCATGAACAATGATCTCATCAAACCGGTGGAGGAAGAAGAAGTTAAAGCTGCCCTGTTTGCAATGGCTTCTGAGAAAGCTCCTGGGGATGATGGTATGTCAGCTATCTTTTTCCAGCACTTTTGGCACATTTTGAAGTTTGATATTTGTAGAGCTATCAAAAGTTTTTTTATCACTGGTCATCTTCTGAAAAACTGGAAGCATACCATAATTACTCTGATTCCAAAGTGTCTTTATCCTGAGAATCTGACCAATTACAGACCAATTAGCCTGTGTGGAGTTCTCTATAAAATTGTGGCAAAGATGTTGGCTGAGAGGTTAAAACCTTGCTTAGATTCACGTATTAGTCAATCTCAAACTGCATTTGTGCCTGGAAGACATTTGATTGATAATGTTGTGATAGCACATGAGGTCTTCCATTTCTTGCATAGGCACATGTCTGGTTCAAATGTTTTTATGGCTGTGAAATTAGACATGGAGAAAGCTTATGATAGGGTGGAATGGGCGAGTACCAAAAAGACTATGTTGAAGATGGGGTTTCATGTTAAATTCGTGCAGTGGATTTACAGTTGCATTGCCAATCCTACTTTCTCTTTCAATATTAATGGCTCAGTGTGTGGATTTGTCACTTCCTCTAGGGGTATTAAACAGGGTGATCCACTATCACCCTATCTATTTATCCTGGTTTCTGAATTGCTTTCTTGTTATCTGCACCACAAAATAAATGTTGGCCAGTTCAGGGGGGTGAGGATTTCTCAAAATGGTCCTATGTTGTCTCACTTGCTATTTGCTGATGATGCCTTGGTCTTCTGTAAGGCTGATGAGGAGCACAGTATCCTGTTGCTGGAAATCTTGAAAAAATACCAGGAATTTACTGGCCAGAAAGTGAATCTGCACAAATCTTCTATGTTTTTGAGTAAGAATTGCTCTGATGGGTTGAAGCATAGGATTTGTTCTTTACTGCAGGGTGTGGTTGTGAAACGGTCTTCCAGATATCTGGGATTACCTTTAGGGATTGGGGCCTCTAAGATTGAAACTTTTCAATTTGTGGTTGAGGCTGTTAGAGATAGAATTGGTAGTTGGAAGAATAACTTCCTTTCTTTTGCTGGAAGGGAGATTCTTATCAAAGCAGTGTTAAATGCTCTTCCTGTTTTTGTGATGTCTTGTTTCCTATTACCTGTCAATGTGTGGAAGGAGGTGTGCAGGGTACTTGCAAAGTTTTGGTGGGACAAGGGAACTAACGAATCCAGAAGTATGCACTGGCTAGCCCGGGATAAGATGACTTTGCCTAAATGTGAGGGTGGGCTGGGTTTCCAGAATATCAAGCTTTTTAATAGAGCTCTAATTTTGAAGCAACTGTGGAGGATCTTTGAGCAACCAGAGTTACTTATGAGCAAAGTGCTGAAATGTAAGTACTTCCCTAACTGTCTATGTTTGATTGCCAAAAGACTGGTGGTGCTTCTTGGTTGTGGAAATCCTGGACTACTTTGCTGCCTGTATTGAAAAGATAGGTGAATATTATCATCAGAAATGGTGCCAATACTTCAATTCTGAATGCTTTTGGGTGCCTGGGTTAAATGGAAGTGCTCCCAAGCTGACAGCAAATATAAATGGTAGCACATTTTGGGTGAAAGACTTGCTTATAGCTGGTGGTGTTCAGTGGGATCCAATCCTGATAAGAGCCATTTTTTCAGAGGTAGATGCAACACCCCGTTAACTAGGGCCAATTTTTCGCAAATTTAAACTCTTCCGAAAACGCTTATAAATTTTTCGAAATCATTTGCAAACTATCTCAGGATGGT
>BKCP01008438.1:9432-22069 GCA_008636005.1 Striga asiatica
AATTGTGGAAGCACGTTGGCTTGGGTGGAGGTTGGAGAACCGGTTGAAGCCGGATGAGTTGTTGATTATGGTTGAAGTGCTGAGTTGTGACATATTTTATATTTGAGCCATTTGACCGATATTTATCTTACCCGACCCGTTCAGTCTACATTACGTCCATAAAAGTCCTTTTGATTCACTGTCTTATTTATTTGATTGATTTAGAGTAGGGGTTAGACAATAGGCAAGCGTATGATCGATCTAACTGACGATCAATTTGAGTGCTCCTGTCTTTTATTCTTGCAAGAAAATGAGTGAGGCATTTATATCATATCTCCGTGCTAGAGAGTTTGTGTTATCATGTGATTGAGTTCATTGTCAAGGTGTGTTATCGAGGTAATCGGAATTCTTTCCAACCTAGTTGATCAATTTGAGACTTTTCTTGTTTTGAAGCCATTGTACTTGCTCGTTTGCGTGTTTTTCTTTTCTTTTCTTTTTTGTTCGGGACGAACAAAGGTCTTAGTGTGGGGGAGTTGTTTGTCCTATTTTTGTTATATTTTTCTCTGTTTACTTGTTAATTTTTACCCCCATTTTTAGGTATCTTTTCGTTCTTTTGGTCCATTAGTTGTTCGTTTGGTGTGTTTGTCGGTTATTTCTCGCTTTCGATATTTCCTATTCTTTGGTCTGTTTTCGTGTGTTTTCCTTTCGTTTTTGGGTGGTGTGTAGGTCCAGGTTTTTCTTCACGTTTGGAGCTAGTCGAATATTCGAGCAACGTGCGTCTTGGCCCTCAAAACAAATCAGCCCGAATATCAGCTCTTCAAAGCACGTCGCGCCGTGTCCCTTCCCGCGCCGCGAAGGAGCCCCTGCCCCGCGCCGCGAAGGTGCCGCAACTTGAACTGCGATTGCACCTGATCCTTCCGCGCCGCGCCACTCCGACTCGCGCCGCGACGAGGTCTCTTTCCGCGCCGCCATGAGGTTTTCTGCCGCGCCGTGCCGTCTGTCTCGCGCCGCGTTGAAGGCCCGCCTCGCGCCGCGGTGAAGCCTCGTGCCGCGGTGCCTCTTTTGAAAGTTTTATTCGCTCGCTACAAAATAGGATCGGAGGGTTTTTGACAATTCATTCTGCACTTTTCTCTTTTCTCTCGTTTTATCAGACCTAAAACTTATTCTCTTTATCTTTGGCTTATTTTTGAGATTTTTGGGAGTGACACCCAAGGATTTTGATCGTAGATTCAGACTGTGCTTGAGATTGACACCTTTATTTATCTATCATAAGTTTTCTTCTCATTTGACTATGAGTTTGGAATATTTACTGTATACAATATTTTGTGTTCGCTTCAGCATGAGTGGCTAAATCTTTAAGCTAGGGATAGGGGGTGATTACTCATACTCGTGTGCTTATTGTGTTTATGAATTTCGTTCAATCTATTCGAGTTGATTTAAACCTAGGGTTAGATGCTTGATCACCATTCTGATCTAATTAATCGACTTATAGAACCGAAAGGGGAGAAGTCGGTCGATCTAGGCTCGACTAGAGTAGGCTTGTTCGTAATTGTATTGCCTACGTGTTAATTGATTGGGTTGATTTGCCGTCTATATTTTTCCTCTTGTTACGAGATGTTATTGAGGAATAATTTCTTGATGTGTAGGTTAATTGAATCATTTAGCTGAACGTATTCTACTCAGCATTTGAATTTGATTTGAGCTTAATCATCCCCGATTCCCAAGCCTTCGTACGTAGAAGGAACTCGTTTTAGGCTTTGATAATTGTTTATTTACGTTGTTCAAGAATTAGTAGTTGATAATTAAAAACCAAAATCATTGAATTAGAGTGTTTAGGAATTTATTTGTTTTTTCGTGTGATAGAATATCCGTACAAATAATCCGGCTGACCTTCCTTGCGATACGACCCGGTGTTCGAATCTTTTTGATTCTACTCCGGTAAAAATTACTACAACAAAATGGCGCTGTTGCCGGGGAAGGTTTAGGACTTATTTTGTGCGCCTATTCATTCTGTTTTCAGTGTTTCTCTTATTTTTGGTGATTTCTTGTTTTGTGTGTTTCTCTTTGTTTTGTTTTTCTTTATCTCTTTCCTATCTATCTGGTACCCGTGACGTTTTTGTTGTTTTTGTTTATGCGTACCAGAAGTGGTCTTGTGATCATCCCGAATAACGAATCCATCTAGAGGGACCTTCAAGAACTGTTGGCTAACCTTGCCCCTGAATCTTCAGACTCAGCCAACCGAGACTCCGATAACACAAGAGACATGGCTGACGAGGAAGTAAACAACCCACCTCGTCATCTTCTTCGTGAATTGGCTCAACCGATAATCGGGCCAGTAACTTCGTGTATTCGGCTGGGACAAGCAGCTCGAAACTATGAGCTTAAAACCATCCACTACAATCAGCTACCGTCCTTCCACGGTCTGCCGAACGAGGACCCGCTTCATTTCATCCGGGAGTTCTACAATGTCCTCCAAACTTTTCCACTCCACAACTTAAATGAGGACCAGCTGAAGATGAGGTGTTTCCCAGAAACACTCAAGGACCGAGCTAAGGCTTGGTTTATGACACTTGCTCCCGACTCCCTCATCACTTGGGAGCAAGTGTACACCAAGTTCATTGGGAAGTATTACTCTCATCAGAAGACTCAGGAATTTCGGTCCCAGATCGTTTCCTTTGCCCAACAGCCAAACGAGCCACTTCATGAAGCATGGGAACGCTTCAAAGACCTTCAGAGGCAGTGCCCACATTACAATTTCCCTCCGGCTCTACTGGTGAACAGCTTCTATGACTCTCTTCATTAGAATCTTCAATACATGGTGGATAATGCAGCTGGTGGAGATATTGGGACGAAGACGGCAGAAGAGATGATAGATATTTTTGAGGCAATGAGTTCTAACTCGTCTCAAAAGAGCAGTTGAGGGAAGAGGTCTTTTGTGAATGAAGTATCTCCAGGACGAGACATGATGGCACAACAGCTAGCCGAGCTCACAGAGCAGATGCGGCTACTGAATGCAAGGGGAGGCCAACCAATACAGACCATGGCCGTAGAAGCGTGTGGAGCATGTGGAGTACAAGGGCACAGGTCGGAGGTGTGCCCATCAGCTTTCGATCAAGATTATGGGGAACAATACGAAGATGTCAATGCTCTTCAAGGCTACCAGAATCGGCCTGCCAACGACCCATACTCAAACACGTATAACCCGGGGTGGAGAAATCACCCAAATCTCTCGTGGTCTAACAACAACAACATCCAGCAGCCTCCTCGGCAGAACTTTATGCAGCAACAGCCCCGACCCACCTTCATGTTGGGTTCGCCTGTACTGTACCAGCTATATGCAGCGGAATTTAAAATTTTTCAAAACAAGTATTTAACCTTTAAATACTTTACTCGTGCATACATATGGCAAATTAACAGATCGTCATCTTTAATAACATGTAATAATACAAATTTTGATTTGTTGTAAGTAAATTCTAAATTTACCTTAGTCTTGAACTCCTTCAAAATTGTCGATGGATGAGAGAATCGATTCCCGGTTTGGTAACAGCAACACCTTTTGGTTACTCGCTCAGGAATCCAAGTGTCTTCCCTCTAAACGTATCCACCTTTTTAAATCCAGTTCCGAACTAGTTCCTTCGCTAGTAGAAACTAATCGGTTTTTATTCAATTAGTTTGGAATATATTTATGAGGAAATTTTTACAAGAACTCTTTCTTGTAGTTTGAAGATTTTGAAGAACACTTCTTCTTTTCTCTCTTTTTCAACTCTTTAAAAAATTAAGATCAAATCTTAATATCAAATCTTATCTTAAGACTAAGTTTAAAACTCCTTTTAAACTTAACTTAAATATCAATATATTTATGATAAGATTTACAAGAACTCTTTCTTGTATTTTGAGAGATTATTCAACACTTGAATTTTCTTCTTAAGAACTTAGAACATTTCTTAGTTCTCTCTTTTTCAACTCTTTGAAAACTTATATGGAATTCATTAAGATCAAATCTCAAGATTAAATTTGAACATCAAACATGTCCATATTTATACTAAACATTTTAGTATAAAATAATAATATTGGGTAGAATATTTTCATAAAATATGAAAAGTCTTCAAGAATATTTTCATAAAATATTAAGTCTTGAACAAGACTATTCCCCACCCAATATTCAATTAATAAGAATAAGATTAATTATGTTAAGTAGTTAGCATCTCTTAACCACCATAATTAATTATTCTTATTAATATTTAATCTTTAATCATATTAAAGATATATAATAAAATAATAATTCTTGAAAGCATCTTTCAAGACTTTATTATTTTAATCTTTTATTCCATTTCCTCATTTTAATAATCATATTATTATTTGGATTTGAAATTTAAAATCTAATTTTAAATTCCAAATATTAGTTAGTAATTCCATTAATTACTAAATTAATATCCAAAATTTCAATTAATCAATCCAATTGATTAATTTAATATATTCCTTTATTGACATCTAATCAAATTAGATTTTGTCAATTAATTCTAACTCTTTAGAATTACTATTTGAATTTAACCTTCATTCAAATTTAGGTGTGACCTTTTAGGTTCACTATTAATACTAGTTGTGGGTTTACAACTCTTTGTAATTTGAGTTAATCTTATTAACTCTTATTCATGAATTAACTCCTTAATTCAAGAACCCACATATCATGGGAACATCTAGCAAGTAGCATGAATCTAGTATTAAGTGAATAGCGAGTAAACCTATTTCAATTACAAGTCCATACATGTAAAATCCTTTCGACATCCAATTTCCCGATCAAATCTTGGGTATGATTTTAGTCGAAACCCAAATTGATTTAATAACTATGATTCAATTTCATGTTTAGTAATTCGTGTATGAATCTCTATTCATCCCGCCTTGGCCAAGGACTTTGAATTACTAACTATGAAACACATAGGAAATTCTCGTATCTTCATACTTGTCGAATCCTTTGTTGGCCACTAACAAACTTCCATACATATTAACATAATACCCAAAATATCCCTTTATACGATTGTGCTAGCAACCAAAAGGATAAATCAAAGTAGAACGTAATATGCACAAAGTTACCATTGTGCCTCAAGTCTAAGGATTAGTCATGTACTATTGTAACATGAAAATTCTTATTCGACAGAATAATTATCTAAAATAATTCTTCATTAAGAATTTTCATACGGTCATGTTCAGTGAACTTGTTCTCTAACAAGCACCCACATATATGTACTTGCGTCCCACGCTAATGTTGATGGAATGCAACATTCTTATCAAACAAGCATACATACTATGTACAAGTCTTTTATGGATTATTCGATATCCCTTCTCGAAACATCCATCGACTTGGAACTTTATTTAAGATCACAGCTTTCAAGGTATGTTCCATGATCACCATCTCTATGCGCAACCATACCTTATAGCTATATGTGATCTAGGGATTTTATCTTAAGTGCAAATATAAGATAAATGCTTACTCTTAAGATAAAGTAATGCCTTTTAATTAATATAATTCCAATAGATTGTATTTACAAGTAGAATACGTCCAATCTGATTGGAACGCCGGGTACCCTACTCTAACACTTCATTCCCCAACAGCAGATGAGGCCAAACTACCCTCAACAGCAGCATCAGCAACAGTAGAGGAGCCCAATGGGAGGAATGCAGGCACAAGGGGCCGGACCCAGTGCAGCTAACCAAGACGATAAGCTGGACAAGATTCTCCAGTTTATGGCAAACAGTGAGCAAAGGGGCGTGAACACTGATGCTTCTATCAAACGCTTGGAAACACAGTTGGGCCAGCTGGCTACAAGAGTTGGGAACATGGAGGCAGACTCAGACAAAGGGAAGCTACCTAGCCAGCCGAAGGAAGCCAAGGCAATCACGGTTTTGAGAAGCGGGAAAGAGGTAGACAACCATGTGAACATGCCCGAGCCTGAGGACCTTACACCAACCGACCAGCCCAAAAGAGTAGAGGAGAGCCCAAAGAAGAACACAGAAGCTGAGCCAAAGAAGCAGACAGACGGCCTAATATTACACAAGTCACCAAACCCTTTCAAACCAAGCATACCCTTCCCAAGCCGACTCCGGGACGAGAAGCAGGAGCAGCAATTTCGGGACCTATACAACATGCTCTCGAAAGTCAACGTCAACCTGCCACTCCTGGACGTGATCAAGAGTATGCCCTCGTACGTGAAGTTCTTCAAGGACTTAGTGACGAAGAAGAGGAAATTCGGAGACGGGGAGAAGATAGTGGTTTACGAGGCTGCAAGTGCTATGCAGCATGACCTTCCAAAGAAGGAACGAGATCCCGGAGGCTTCATGATTCAAATAGCCCTCGGAAACGGAAAGGAAGCTTCGGGGATGCTTGACCTCGGAGCGGGAATCAACCTTATGCCGTTCTCAATCTTTCAACGGTTGGGTCTCGGTGATTTGAGACCAACCCGAATGTGCCTCTAGCTGGCTGACCGTTCGATCAGATACCCCAAGGGGGTAGTTGAGGATGTCCTTGTTCGTGTCGGGAAGCTCATTATCCTGGTAGATTTTGTCGTCTTGGATGTGGGGGATGTGCACGAAAACGGGAAGGATCACACTATCCTTCTCGGTAGACCGTTTATGGCCACCACCAACACCCTCATTGATGTCAAGAACGGGACCTTGAACATGACTGTCTTAGGCGAATCCGTATCTATCTCAGTCCGGGAAGCCACATCTGCTTCTTCAGTTAACTTTGTGGAGGAGTGCGCCTTCGTTGATGTAGCAGATTCGTTCGTGGGAGAAATGACCGTACGAGACCTGGAGGAAAGGTCATTACCCGATCTTGATGAGGGAGAAGAGCCAACCATCGAGCTCTTTGTAGCAGACGAGCCCGACAAACCGAACCCACCCACACTAGAGCTTAAAGAACTTCCTCGCCACCTCAAATATGTGTTCCTTGACGATGAGAAGCAAAATCCGGTTAACATCTTTGCTGAGCTTAACCGGGAAGAGGAGAAGGAGCTGATTGAGGTACTTAAGAGGAACCAGAAGGCCATTGGCTGGAGTCTAGGAGACATTAAGGGTATCAGCCCTTCCACGTGCATGCACCGTATTATTCTGGAGGAGGGTGCTAAGCCTGTTCGGGACAGCCAACGGAGGCTCAACCCGAACATGATGGAGGTTGTGAAGAAGGAGGTGCTGAAACTTTACTCCGAAGGACTCATCTATCCAGTGGCCGACAGCGAGTGGGTCAGCCCGATCCATGTGGTGCCTAAGAAAGGGGGCATCACCGTCATCGAGAACGAAAAGAAAGAGATGGTCCCCACCCGTATCACTACCGGGTGGAGAATGTGCATTGATTACCGGCGACTCAACGCCGTAACAAAGAAGGACCACTTTCCGTTGCCGTTCATTGATCAGATTCTCGACCGTCTCTCAGGCCACCAATTCTATTGTTTCCTCGACGGACTCTCGGGCTACTACCAAGTGGCCATAGCTCCGGAGGATCAGCCCAAAACAACTTTCACGTGCCCATTCGGCACCTTTGCCTTCAGACGTATGCCCTTTGGCCTTTGCAATGCTCCCGGGACCTTTCAACGGTGCATGTTCTCCATTTTTCCGGACATGCTCGAGGACTGCTTACAGGTATTTATGGATGACTTCTCTATTTTTGGTACTTCATTTTCTGATTGTCTCCATAATTTATCTCGTGTGCTTGAAAGGTGTGTTGAGTCTAATTTGACCTTGAGTTGGGAGAAGAGTCATTTTATGGTGACTAGTGGAGTTGTGTTAGGCCATGTGGTGTCTAATCGTGGTATTGAGGTTGATAAGGCTAAGATTGATGTTATTGAAAAACTCCCTCCTCCTGTGAATGTTAAGGGAGTTAGAAGTTTTTTGGGTCATGCTGGCTTTTATAGGAGATTTATTAAAGATTTTTCGAAAATTAGTCAGCCCTTGTGTCACTTGCTTGCTAATGACGTGCCATTTGTGTTTGATAATGCATGTGTAGATGCCTTTGATAAGTTAAAGAATAAGCTTGTGACTGTACCCATTGTAATAGCTCCTGATTGGTCGTTGCCTTTTGAGATTATGTGTGATGCTTCGAACCTTGCTGTTGGGGCCATTTTGGGCCAACGAGTTGATAAATTGCTTCGTGTGATTTATTATGCTAGTTTGACTCTCAATGGTGCCCAATTGAATTATACTACCACTGAGAAAGAACTTTTGGCTGTTGTGTTTTCTCTTGAAAAATTTAGGTCTTATATCTTAGGGTCTAAAGTAATTGTGCATTCAGACCATGCAGCCCTTAGGTATCTTTTGAGTAAAACGCAATCGAAACCTAGGCTCATTCGGTGGATTCTCTTGTTGCAAGAGTTCGATGTAGAAATTCGTGATAGGAAAGGGTGTGAAAACGTGGTCGCTGATCATCTATCTCGCATTGTCCCTACTGAGCATTCACCTACTTTGTATGAACATGTTGACATAAATGATAGCTTCCCATATGAGCATGTGAGTGAAGTAGTTAGTGTTCCTTGGTATGCAGACATTGTAAATTATTTATCAGATGGAGTCCTGTTGTCTAACCTCTCTTCCCAAGAGAGGAAGCGTTTTGTGTTGATGTGCAGGAGTTACTTTTGGGACGACCCATTTCTCTTCAAGGTGGGCAAGGATGAGATCCTTAGGAGGTGTGTGCCCGAAGAAGAACAATCAGATGTCCTTGCTTTTTGTCACGAATTTCAGTGTGGGGGACATTTTGGAGGTCGAAAGACTGCCCTTAAGGTCCTCCAATCAGGTTTATTCTGGCCGACCCTTTTTAAAGATGCTTATGTTTTTTGCAAATCTTGTGACCGTTGTCAACGAATTGGGAATATTGGTCAAAGAAATGAAATGCCTTTAGTTAACAATCTTCAAGTTGAAATCTTTGATGTATGGGGCATTGATTTTATGGGCCCGTTTCCCAAATCTTTTGGTTTTGAGTATATACTTCTTGCTGTAGATTACGTGTCCAAGTGGGTTGAGGCTATCCCCACAAGGACGTGTGATGCTAATGTGGTTATCAAGTTTTTGCAAGGTCATGTGTTGAGCAGGTTTGGATTTCCGCGAGCTATTGTGAGTGACGGGGGCAAGCATTTTTGTAACCGGATATTCGAGAAGCTGATGAAGAAATACGGCATTTCACATAAAGTCACCACCCCATACCATCCGCAAACTTCCGGGCAAGCAGAAACGAGCAACAAGCAGATCAAGGCTATTCTTGAGAAGACGGTGAACTCGTCTAGGAAAGATTGGTCCAGTCGTCTTGATGATGCATTATGGGCCCAACGCACAGCTTACAAGGGAGTCTTGGGGATGAGCCCGTTCCGGCTAGTCTACGGGAAGGCGTGCCACCTTCCAGTCGAAATCGAGCACAAAGCTTTTTGGGCAATAAAGCGGATGAATTTTGATCTTGATGCAGCCGGACGTGAGCGGATGTGGCAACTGTCGGAACTTTGAGGAACGAGGCTTACGAGAACTCCAAAATTTACAAAGACAAGGTCAAAAAGCTTCACGACTCGACCATTATCCGAAAGAACCTGGTGCCCGATATGAAAGTTCTCTTATTCAACTCCCGACTTCGTCTATTCCCAGGAAAGCTTAAGTCCCGGTGGAGCGGACCGTATATTATTGACGAAGTGTTATCTTTTGGAGCAGTTCGACTTCGAAATCCGGCGAATGGTGAATTGTTCGTGGTCAACGGGCATAGGATAAAGCCTTACTTTGAGGGTGAATTCGGGAAATACCATGTCGAGACCATCGGTCTAGGCGATGCCGTGTATCCTTGATCCAAAATTGTGCCGAGCTCTCGGCTTAAAACTGAGCAATTACTTGTACTTTTTATGTATATCTATATCTATATGTGTTTATTTATATTTTTGTTAAAAAATAAAAAAATAAAAAAAAAAAGAAAGACTGAATTGTTTCCAGGCATCGCGCCGCGGGACCACCGCGATCCGAACTGCGGATTCCACCTTGCATTCGCGTCGCGCCGCATCCGTTACCGCACCGCGGGACAGCTATATCGCAATCACTCGAGAAGTTGGACCCTAGCCCGGCTTTCTCCTACACCATCATCTTCGACCATCGGCCCGTCGACCACGGCCGACCACCGGCGCCCCGACTCTCTCACTCCCTTTCATCCATAATCTCTGAACCCTAACTCCTAATCTCACCTCTGGTCACCGTCCTCCGAACATCGGCCCGCCACCACACCTTGCCGGCATCATATCCGGCCAGCGAACGTCGTCCTCTCCGACAAGCAAGCACGTCCGTTCACCCGCAGCGGGTCACAGCCACACCACACGGCCCTTCACTCTTTCGAGCCCCTTCATAGCATATTCGCAGTTTGACGCCCGGTAATCGATATTCTTGTGATTTTGTGACGAATTTGAATTGTTTGGGTTGGATTGTGAAGTATTGGATTGGAGTTGGAATTATTTCGGGTTTCTTTTCACTCAAGTGCTCCACACCTTCTCAAGTCCTATTCTTGCACTCAAGGTGTTCGGTGAATTGTTCGTGAAAACTAGAATCGCAATATGGTGAAAACGAGGAATGCGGGTCCTTCCACGAGCAAAGATAAAGGGAAGGCCATCGTCGTCGCTCCACCCGAGTCATCGAACCACTCGGATTCCGATTCGGCGGAAGAGACCACTCCGTTAGCTCGAACCCATGGCATTCCGTTTCCAGTTTTTAACGACTCAGAGGTGGCCACGTACAAGCGACTTGCCGCCCGCACTATGCCTAATCCCCGAGCTATCGAGTGGGCTACGATGAAAGCTCTTCATATCGACGAACAAGTTCGGAGTTATTTGAAAGTACTTAACTTGGAGAAGTACGCGTCCCGTGACAATTTCACTGCCTTCCGGTCACTCACCTTGGAATTTTTTAGCACCATTGAGATGCACGATAACGGCAACTACCTCACTTGTCGCTTGGACGGGAAAGAGGTCAAAATTACGGATAAAGTTCTCTGTGATATTTACGGTTTGAAAACAACTGGTGCTCGCAAGAAACCGGGAGATTTCCAGACTGACAGACATTGGGCCTCTTTTTCACCATGCAAGACTTTCCATAAGATCGGGCCATCGGCGGGGTTAATCAAGGAGCTTCCTATTGCGGTCGTGCATAAGTTCCTCTCCTACCACATTTTCGGAAAAAAAGAGGCTAACAAGGTAAGTGAACAGGAGGTGTTCGTTCTGTGGGCTATGTGCGAAAAGAAACCGATATGCCTTCTCAATTTCCTCAAGCAAGCTCTTGTCGACATACGCCGGAAAACAGTGAGCTACCCTACCTTAGGTCATGTGGTGACCGATATTGTCAGATACTTCAAAATTTCGGTAGCTGTTGAGGAGGGCATCGGTCCGATGGGCATCGGCTATATCGAACTTAAGTCTGGGGGTTTTCTGGATAGGCATTTCAAGTTCCAGCCCTACACCGAACACAAATGCTACAAAGCTTACGTAAAGGAGATGAAGCGAGCCGCAGCTGAAGCAGCTTTGTCGACACAAGCCACAGGGGGCCCCTCTCAACAGGCGGCCGACGAGATTGCCGACCCGATCGAGCATACTTCAGGAGACGAGGAAGAGCCAGCCCAACTTCAGTCCCATCATGGCATTCCCGATGCCCTATCCGAGCAGGCGCCTAAGTGGTTCGTCGAGTATCAGAAACGGCAAGATGAGCATCAGACTCGACAGGAGGAGTACCTGCGAACCATCCATGCCGAGGTTAGTTCGCACAATGCTCGCTTGGAGGCCTACATCGCGAAAAATGACAAACGCTGGGACCAATGGGAAGAGACGCATGCCACACATGAGGCCCGTTGGGACCTTTGGGAACAGAAGCAATATGCCCAATGGAGTCAGTGGAATGATCAGTTTCAAGTATGGGATACCCTATGGAGCTCGGTTTCCGATCAGCCTTCCTTACCTCGACCGCCACCGTCGGATGCACAGTGATTTCTCACTGTGCTTTGTACGTTTTCCTTCTCTTTCTCTTTTGTTTGGTATAGCTTATTTCTTTTGAGTCGGTTGGTTGTGTGGTTCAACTCTCCTTCACTGAGGATCGACAATGGGGACATTGTCTGTTTTAAGTGTGGGGGAGTTTTTGCATGTATATGTGGCTGCGTGGTTGACCTGTCTAGCTCTAGGTTTATTTGTCCTTTGAGTCTTTATTTGTCTTTTGTTTGGTGGGCTAGTCTAGTTTTGAGTTTATTTGCTTTTCGAG
Organism: Striga asiatica; assembly: GCA_008636005.1. Taxonomy (NCBI): domain Eukaryota; kingdom Viridiplantae; phylum Streptophyta; class Magnoliopsida; order Lamiales; family Orobanchaceae; genus Striga; species Striga asiatica. Next base: position 21,661 of record BKCP01008438.1, read on the forward strand.
TTTGGACATTGGTGAAATTCAGGATTGGTTAATGATTGTTTGATGACGTTGGAAAGATGTGATGATGATCTCGAGTGACATATTTTGATGTGGCTTGGTTGTTTTGAGTAACACTCATACATATACACCCGGTGAGATTTGAGCCATATTCATTTCTTGTGCGATATTGGTCTGAATGTTGAATAAATCAGAACTTGCCTTGAGTCTGCTGTGAAATAAGTTGATTAGATTTGTGATAGGTGAACATGATAAAGGCATTCTTTGCTATTTGTGTATCATTTTTCTTCTTTCGAGAATAATTTCCGCTAGTCACCCCTTTGAGCCTTACTTCTCATTTTTATTGTTGACCCCGTGTTGATAATGTTCGGAAAGCAGATTGGTGATGATTGTCGAAGTTGTGTTATAAAAA
>BKCP01008438.1:22237-37559 GCA_008636005.1 Striga asiatica
AAGTGTTGTCGCGCCGCGGAGGAGTGCTGTGCCGCGCCGCGGAGGAGTGCTGTGCCGCGCCGCAGAGGGTTGTCGCGTCGCGGCGCGCGGGGCTGTTGCATGCTGCGCGTTTCGGGCTCCTTTGGGCTCGTCCGAACTCGGAATTGAGTTCCGTTTTTTCCTGTGTGTTCCCAACGAACTCCTCTATCTAATTACGCTTGCCCAACTGACTTTTGCCCAAAATTCGATCTTCCCGAAGCTTTCGACCTACACACCATAAACGAAGAAAAACCGAAAAAACATACGGAAAACACAAGAAAAACCAAGATAGAGGAAAACACGCAATAAACGACAAAACGACTCTAAAACCACATAAATGACTCAAAATGGGGAAAAAGGAAGAGAAAATAGACACGACTAACGTAACAAAAATGGGACAAACAGTTCCTACCGTACGAGCATCCAAAATAAATATTAAATTAATGGCGTTGTCTGTTACTTTAATTTAATAAAAATGATGAACTCTCATCTCATGGGTTTGTATCTTTAATCTAAACTCTCTAGCTTGTTGAAGTGAGATAGCAATATATATGTTTTCTTGGATCCAAATCCAATATTCAAACATTGAAACTTTATTGAGAATAACATACAAACTCTGCAGAGCAGTCAATTTTCCGAGATCCGGGACCAGTTTCCCTTTTAACTTCTGTCCGCCGAGGTCACTGACAAAGAAAAATTAGATGTATCACATGGAAATCAGACTACCAACTTATTTCGAAATTGCAAACATTGGTGACGTTCTTACATTCGTATAACTTGCTTTGAGTTGCAGCTGATATGCAACCAAAGGGCAACTAAAAGACTGCAAGGCAGGCCGTTATCGGTGTTCCAACTCTTAAGAGTGTTTGTAGGATCGTGAAGATTGTTTTTAAAGGCCAGCAAAGCTGCAGCTTCATCTGTCCATGAGAAAACCAAGGGAATTACATTATGTCAGCACGACTAAAAACGACGTACAATAACTGAGCAACTATTATGACGCCTTGTGTTTCTCATATAACAACAAAAAATTCGACAGATATTCTAGTAAAATTTTAAATGGATATTTCCATTGTATAATTCACAAATCTTAGACAAGAGATTGGTCGGATATTGATCGTCGATGTCGGCAGCGGCGAACCGGGGGCTATTGGATTTAGTTTAAACCAAATTGAAAACAAAAATTAAAGTAAAATTAGTGTACGAAGATGAAAACCGACAAATTTAATAAACTAATATTGTATTTTTTTTCCCCATATATATGGTAATAGTCTATAAACTTTAATAAAAATAAGTAAAACAAAACAAACGCATGAAAGCATATATCGTTAATAATACAAATTACAAACCTTCTTCTGTGGCATTAATAACCCTCAAAGACGAGATGAAGCACAAAACCACTAGAGATAACACACCAACTCTTATCATTTCCACAACTTACTCTAAAATCCAAAATATTATTTTGATTGGATCAAGCCCTGAATGTCACTTTTTATAGGAAAACTCGTACTTGTGAGAGATCATTCAAGTCTTATAAAGTCAAAATAGAATGTTGAAATTGAGGTGAAGAGAAACGACTTTCTACCATGCAAGTTAACTTTTTTATATAGTTTTTCATTATTAATTTATTATTAAAAGAAGTGGTCTACTAAATTAATAGCCTACAACTAGACATGACCACGGGCCGAACCGGACCGCCGGTACGTCCCTAATCGGCCTTGAACCGACCCATGCTCAACGGGCCTTAAACCGAGCCCGTAGTTTGACCAGGTCGGTCCTTAATCGGAACTGGAACCGGCGGTTCCGTCGCTTTCTTTTTCTTGTTCTTTTTTATTGTTTTTATTATTTATTTACCGAATCGGGCCGACCCAGAATCGCCGGTTCACCGAACCGACCCGTCCATAAATTCGGACTGGTTCAGGGCCGACAACCCCTGGTCCGACACCGATTTTGGCCATGTCTACCTACAGCATATACAACTTGTCTATCACCAAGCTAAGCCTTTGTGGTGACTCAATTAATCAAAGATTTCAACAGTGCTAAAATTAGCATGCACTAATTGACCTATTTTTTCACCTTTTCCATGAAGATTTAGTATGGCAAAATTAATAAGGACAAAATGAGATGTATATTAGAAGAGGTTGATACTTATTTTTATCAACTCATACTTGTCAGAAATCATTCAAGTCTTTTAAAGTCAAAATAGAATGTTGAAATTGGGGTGAGGAGCAATGACTTTCTACATACAAGTTAACTTTTTTATATAATTTTTTATTATTAATTTATTATTAAAAAAAAGTGGCCTACTAAATTAATAGCCTACAAGTAGACATGTCCAAGGGCCGAACCGGCACGCCGGTACGTCCCTAATCGGCCTTGAACCGACCCGTCGTCAACGGGCCTTAAACCGAGCCCGTGGTTTGACCGGGTGGGTCCTAAATCAGAACTGGAACCGACGGTTCGGTCGTTTTCTTTTTCTTGTTCTTTTTTTTTTATTTTTATTATTTTTTTATCGAATCAGACCGGCCCGGAATCACCGATTCACCGAATCGGCCAGTGCATATGTTCGGGCTGGTTCAGGGCCGACAACCCCTGGTCCGAGACCGGTTTTGGCCATGTCTACCTGCAACATATACAACTTGTCTATCACCAAGCTAAGCCTTTGTTGTGACTCAATTAATCAAAGATTTCAATAGTGCTAAAATTAGCATGCACTAATTGACCTATTTTTTCACCATTTCCATGAAGATTTAGTATGGCAAAATTAATAAGGACAAAATGAGATGTATATTAGAAGAGGTTGATACTTATTTTTAAAAGTAAAAAATTGACTTTTTTTTATTTACCAACAAGGGTTGGCTCAAGTGGTAAGCAGCTTGATGTTGCTTAAGCAAGGTCTCGGGTTCGAGTCCTTGTGAATGCAGAAAATTTTTTTTGGGAGACTCACCCACCACTGCCAAGTGTGCGACCCGAGTCGACAAACGGATTAGTCGGGGCATAGCTCCGGATACCGTGGCTGGCTAAAAAAAAAAAAGAAAATTGACTTTTTCTTTAAATAATATGACTTACTTAAAAAGATTTATTTTAAGAAATAAAAAATTAGATTTTATAAATGTCCTCTCCACCGCAGAAATCCAGTCGAGAAAGTCGCCAGCGTCCAGGCCGCCCGAGAACTTCGACAAGTCGACGCGAAATCCGGCCTCCTAGCGCGAGTCGCAGCCCTCCGCCACACGTCGCTGGCCGCGAAAATCATCCCAGCCATCGTCCTCGTGGTGCGCGCCGTCCCAGCCGTCGTCGCCGCCGTCTCGTCGGTCGCGTCGGAAACCGAAAGGGTTGGTTTTCAACTGTGTGTCGTCCCCGCTGTCCTGACCGTGCGGCGAAGGTAGTGAGTGATGACGACGCGCGCTGCCAAACCCCCTTCCTCCACGTCCGCCGCAAGCCCCGCCGCGACTCTCCCGGCCTGCCGGGTCGCGGTCCGCACCTTCCCGAGCCATCAACATCCGCATCGCCGACCGGATTACCTCGACACCTTCCGAAAGCCCTTCAACCTTTCGATCAACCCGTTCAATTGAAAACCCTAGATCATCGGTTCTTCGATCTAAGTCCTCCGAATGAGCATCACGTCGGTCGTTGTCATTTCGTTTTGGCGGCATCTTGAATCGGTCTGACTCTGGATACCAACTGACGCAGGAGAAAACGTACGATGGGAACAAAGAACTCACAGAGAGGACTCAAGAGATAAATTATTTCATTCAATGTCTGTTTTACAATGAGAACTCTTCTCATTTAAATAGACTTTCCAACCCTAGCTTTATTGAATAAATATCCTAAACATAAGAATAAATAAAAGAAAATAAATAAAAATGAATAAAAAGCTATAAATAATAGATAACTAGATACGAAGGCGATCAAACTTGTCCAGATACGCCAATGCGATCTCGTCGCCATTAGGTCTTGACCATAAAATGAGCCATTGGCTCAAGAAATGTGAGTGGCTCGGTGTTTATTACCCACGGCAATAAGTTGCGCAAAGTGAAGCTACAAGAGCTTTGACTATTGTCAATGCTTCCAAGACTTACTTAGGCTTAGAAAATACTTAATAAGCTCTTAATCACATGCATGAACCGTGGCTAAGACCATGAATAGGCTAGGGTTCGAAAACGAATTAAAGCGGACAACAATTCGGCTTACGCGATTAAAGTGAAAATTCAAACGGCGATCGAAAAAATAAAATAGAACGAGCTATATAATTATATTATCTACATAATAATATAATATATTGCCCCATAATCAAGGCTTATAAATAATAAAATAAAATGTCATTAATTAAAATAAACTCGAAAAAATATAATCTTCGAACTGGGCGCTACAACTTTTGTAGTCATCCATAGTGATACTCGAAGCCGACACCCACAAAGCCTTGTCGTATTTTCGGATTTTGAATTCCTTTTGGCTATGAACCACAGCATACGAAGAACATCCGAATCTTTCGCAATTGGGTGCTGGTTTGTAGCCTTGGTCATCGTTGCATTGTGATGATGAAAAGAAGTCTCGGCCAGTAGCCTTGCATATTCCTTGTAATAAAACAAGAAACATTACAAATAGAAAATAAAGTGTGTTTCTTAGGAATGGAATTTCGTAGGAATGGAATAAATTGAAGAATTGAATGATTATGAGAATAGAATGAAACAAGTTTTGTTATTGATGCGTTTGGTATGCAGAATAAATAGGACTTGAATGGAATGACATTATTATTTTTTATTATAAAAATAAATAAAAGTTTTTTTTAAAAAATAATAAACTTTTAATAAATTATATATGAATGATTTTTTAAAAATACATATAAATAAAATAATATATTTTTAAATTTTATAAAAAATAATATATTTTTAATAATATATAAAAATAAAATAATATATTTTTGAATTATAAATAAGAAATAATATATTCCTAAAAATAATATATTTTTAATATATAAAAAATAATATATTTTTAATAATATATAAAAATAAAACGTAATATATTTTAATAATATATTTTATTTTTTAATTAAAAAATAAATCATATTAAGTTTTCAATTTTTTATTTGAATTTTATTTTTTAAATAATATATTTTAATAATACTTAAAAATAAAAAGTAATATATCTTTAATAATATATATTATTAATATTTTTAAATAATATATTTTAATAAATATATTTTTAAAAGTAATATATTTTTAATATATAAAAAATATTATATTTTTATTATATATAAAAATAAAATAATATATTTTTAAATTATATATAAATGCTTTTTTTAGTTTTATTTTTATATAAGTAATTAATATATCTAATTAAAAAAAATAAAAGTAAGTTTTTAAATTTTTTATTTGAATTTTATTTTTAAAATAATTTTATTTAATATTTTTAATCATGATCTATAATATATATTATATATTTATTTTTTATTATTATTTGTTAATTTAATTTTTTGAAAAATTGATTCCTACACACATGGGAATGAGAAAACCTTCCATTTACAATGGAATGGCTAATCCCATGGAGATGGGTTTTGCCATTCTCATTGGAATGGTCATTCTTTTCCAAAAAATATATTAATCATGGGATAAGGAATGAGTAAAGGAATGATCATTACATTCCCATGTCATTCTTTCCTATTAATCATGCCGGTTTGATGGTCTAAAAGTAACTATAATGTGTTTTGGTTTCTAAGAGGGATTGATTTATATATAGGCATGTGGTAAAATTGGTTTAGAATATTTTTGTGTAGTTGGTATGTAATTATTAATTGATATACATTTTCAATTAGCCTTTTTCCAATCTCAGTCTACACGTCGCACTTTTAAACAAAAATATATATTTATTAGTAAATGAAAAGTAGGTGGCATTTCAATAAGATATGGAAATTAGAAAAATTTTGGGAAGTATGATTGACCAAGTTTGCCCATGTTATAGTAAAATAAATAAGTTTAAAATTTTAAATAGGGATTAAAAAATTATAAAAAAAAGTTGGGGCGGGGGAGTAATAATCAATCATCAATAAACAATACCGTATGTAATTAAATTATCATTAAATAGTTAAACACAATCAATAATAAGATCTTGTTTGGATAAAAATTCAACCAAAATCTATATTTACGCATGCAATTTCAGTATTTCTACCATGCGTGGAGATTAAAAATCACCAAAATCTCTAAAAGGTAAAGAAACACGGCATTTGTGGACAAAAATTTTCACGCTTCTTGAAATCCTTGCAAATCATGTTATCATTACCATCGTTTTTTTCTTAATTTTCATTACTTGTTGAACTTTCAATTGTTCACATTAATGAAAGACCCTACATACAAAGGGCTCGATTAAATACCTCACATTTTGATATGATGTCATATACTAGGTCAATGAATTGAAGATAGAACTAATTAACATCGTTAATCTCACTACCGAGCTTCCCTAAAAGAAATTTTTCATTTTATGACGTTATTCTCTTCTTATTTAACTTGACCGTCAGATTATCCCTAAAACAAATTTGTCATTTTACGCTATTGTATTTGACGTTATTCTCTTCTAAAACAATTTATTTAACATGAGCAACAAATTTGTCATTTTACGCTATTGTATTTGAAGTTACTCTTCTAAAACAGTTTATTTAACTTGAGCGAGAGGTTATCTACGTCGTCGCTCAAATATACGTCGTGAGGTTGTTCAAAGATCAAAACGAGTGCAAGACTCAACTTTTATGTCCAGTTCTTTTTATTTAAGTCAAATCACATTTTTTTTTTTTCTAAAATGACCAAAATTTCTCATGGGAACAAGATTCTTTTTTTTTTCAAAACGATAGACTTCCATTAAAATAAAACACATAATTACAAACTAGAAACAGCTAAAAAGCTGAATATACAGCCACTAGCTGAATCTATAAGGGAGGACTAACCCATATGCATCTCGCCCAGGGCAGCCTAGAACCAATCTAACTGCAACACATAAACACAAATCACAATCAAGCTCCCAACAGGAGAATAGACCTACTCTCAACAGGAGAATGAACCTACTCCCAACAGGAGAATGAAGTACCAAAACAAACAACACAACACCCAAACGGGCAACCAAAACACATAACAATACGATACAAACTAACCACTATAAAACACAAAACGCACAACAACACAAACAAACAACATATACTACTAAAAAATCCACCCTCCTCGCCAACCGTCCAGCACCCCAGGACCTCCGATGCCCAAAGACTCCACAAAGGCCAACCTGAAGAGACTTCAACCCTCAGCCCAAAAACACACGGGTCGAGAAACTCCCCCTACGGCTAACTCAACCCGGACCGAAGAACTGAAGCCTCCCCTGAGCGGCCACCACCGATAGATCCGAGAAATCAGAACCAACCGTCCTCTCCACCACTACAATTAGCTTCCACAGCCCGGGGACCATTGGCACCAATATGCAGGGAGACAGAGAACACGAGCCCCGACCTCCTCCAACAGCCGCCTCACTCCTGAAACCAGCAACTCACACCACCACCGCCATGGCATCCACACAAAAGGATGAGACCACTCGACATCAGTGACCGCTAGCTCACCAGAGAGGCAGCCAAGACCGGATCCAACAGGGAGACAAGAGCCGAGAACTACCTCCCGAGCCAATCCCACACCCCTTCGCAGATCTAACCACTCCCTTCACCGAGAGCCGGTGACGGCTAGCTAGACCCACCCGAGAGCATAAGCTGGCCAAATACCACGCCCCGAAACCCCACCGGCTTCTTCTCACCACAAAACCAGCAGAATCCCCAAAAGCCTAAATCCAGAGGGGACATCCGCCAGCGGCCACTCCCCGTCTAAGCCCCAGGAGACGGAGGAGGAGAAGAAGAAAAGGCCGGCAGACTCGGACACGCTACTGCGACCCCCACCCCGTCAATAAATCGCTACCATGACCGTCAGCAAGCTTGGCCAAAGCCTAGCCAAAGCGACAGAGGTAACAGAACAGCCCGAAGGGTGAGGGCCGCCGGAAGGTTAAATCTCCACGAAGGTACCGGATCTGCGGCTGAGAGGAGGCTACGACGAGGAGATCAAAGGAGACGAGCGGCTACAGTAAAAGGGGAATTAGGGATTTAGAGAGAGGATCTTTTTTTCGTATCAAAAGTTTTTATGGGGAACAAGATTCTCAAAGATGAATAATTTTTGTGTATTTGTATGATCCGTTGCTAGCTCATTTAGCTTCTGTGATACTACTATTTTTCTCATTTTAATTTCATAACAGGTCTACTAGTCCTGGTACTACTATTTTTCCCATTTTAATTTCATAACAGGTCTACTAGTCTTGGTTAGATGGTGACATGATTTGGTTATATAATTATAGTTTTCGTAAGGAATTCTTCTAAAGAAGTTTCTATTCATTTCTCATTATGAGAAAAAACTAATCACTTTTACATGTTATATAACTATCGATTACTATTTTACTGGCATGGCATATTGCTCTAAAATCATATAAGAATGAAATCTGATATAAAGCAGTCGGAACAAATGACACCCAAATGAAGCCAAACAAAATTTACTGTTGTAGAAAGAAAATTGGTCAAGCAAATGATTCTAGTGTTCTCATAACTCAGAACAACAAATAAACTACGATGCTCCTCGACAAAAGATGAAAGGCAAAGCTGTTCTTCTACGCTTGCACCTCGACTTCAGTCGGCACAATGGCTGCTGGCCTGATGAATTCCTCTTCTTTCGGAGGGTGAATTGTGACGAGATCCGGAAGAGGAGTTGTGGGGCCTTGCTTTCCTTTGGGATCCCAGTCGAGCATGATCTTGACCTTGATGCCAAGTACCCCCTAATAATAATAGTAACAATAAGTGAATAAATCTCCAAATCGTATTTTACTATTCAACACTTGCATTATATACTAAATCGAAATTTTAACTAATTTTTTTCTTTTTTTTTTGTTTATTTGTTGTCGTTTAGTGTCCATATATGTAATCTCTTTTTCTAATTGAGTCGTGTCATATTCGTGTTTCCAGTTGTGTCATCTATTGCCACCCCTAATTAATATTGCTGTAAACACAAAATTAAAAAATAAATAAATAAATAAAAAATAAAACGAACCTGTCTGAGCAGGACGTNATCTTATGAATTGAAGTAGTTTCGAAGCTATACCTCACATCCCTTGGCCCCACTTTCCATAACAAACCTCAAAACACCATAGCAAGCCCTGAGGAAACATAACGAGAGTTAGATAGCTTCACAATTACAAACTAGGCAATGTACAAACTAAGTTTATTTCACATACTCAACATCCAAATTGAAAGGAATGGTTTACCAACTGTTTCATATAACAACTATAGCAAAAAGAAGGTAAATAAAAGGTGTACCAGAAAATACCTGAACCAAATGCATATGATACAAGAAACAAATTTGCAGCACATAAAACATAGACAAAATGCACTGTCAAAGTGAACGATCAATACCATAAGAACTGAACAGAAATTGTATTTCAAATACATGATTTTATCGATGCGTCTTCCTCAAGGTCTCAACATGACAACCAGTAGTCATAAAGATTATGAGATGGAGTAAGAGTAGCTCTTGTCATCTTCCGACACAAACATTGGTATTTAAGGACCGGCGTTTCTTTATGGATGACTTAAATTTCGGACTAATGCATCCGCATGGATAGGAAATAAGAACAAGAACACAAGATGAGGTTATTGATGTGTCTTCCTCATAGGCACAACATGACATCAGTACAGTCATAAAGATTATAATATGGAGGAAGAGGGTTATTCTAGTCATCATCCGACACACACACTGGTATTGAAAGACCAATATTGCTTTATGGATGACTTAAAATTTCAGACTAATGCACAGTATTGGACCATATATGAGATTGGAAGCAGGTCATCATTAATCAACTACATTCACATACACCTAAATAGCTTTCAGCAAGAAAATAACCAAGATACTCACGACAACAGCATCTCAATGTGATCCAATAAATAGATAATCGTGGCAAACAATCCATAGAGGAAAAGTTTTATTTTCTATTTACACTAGTATAATAAGAGAAAAAATATTTTTGCAAATAAAACAGAATTACACTACCATGAGAAAAAATATTTTCTCTACAGGTTCTAATATTGTTGCAAATCAATAACCACTACAGGTTCTAATATTTAGATGCCTTCAAAAATCAATAATCCATGTATCTTCCCCATGTTACAATATGACACCAATACAGTCATACGATTATGACATGGTTGAGAACAGTTACTCTTGTAATCATCCGACACAAACATTGGTATTGAATAACAATATTGCTATATTGATGACTAGAAATTTTTGGACCAATGAAAAGGAAGTTGGCTATAAAAGAAACTATTGAAGGGAAACATCATTTAGGCACATATAGTTGCGTAGATCTAGATCAATTTTCAGCAAGAAATTAGCAAGTAATTCACAACAGCACCTCAATGTGGTACCATGGACAGACTTGAGACGAACACTAGAATTACACTACCAAGAATACAGAACTAGCACGATCAAGCATCAATATTAGTAACAAACAAGCATCCAGCTTCACTAACCACAGTATATCAATCACTTGGAAAAGTCTTCATAAAAATTAAGAATATACAAAATAAACTAGTCGGTGAATCGTAAAACAATGGACATCACATAAATCCAGCACATCATTATCCTGCAGAAAGTACAACTAAATGTTTTACCTTCTGACAGCTAGGCCACCAAGTAGTTTGTAACGAAGGGACTCGGCCTGGGCAATGGCGCAAAGACCCCTGTTGTTGACCTTCTCAGCATACAATTCGACGCTGTTCTCGGGAAACTTAAACCTCTTCTGCACCACAGAAGTGAGCTCCCTGATTCTCCTCCCTTTCTCACCTATTATTATCACATAGAGTAAAAGCTACATGAACTCCATTTTGTACAATGTGGAGAAAACAAAAATTAATATTTTCAACAAGTTTGCATTTTTCATCAAAAAAATGACCAAGAATGTTGAAAAGACTAAACATTTAAGATAAAAATGCATTGGAATCAATGAAGAATCAAAACATATGTTATCAATGTTATCAAACATTCACCGAGAACATTCTGCGTGCGAGTAGCGCGGATGATAATCTCGGTCCTCACGGGAGTAACCCTGACCTCGACCCCAGAATATCCGTCCTCGGCTAGCTCACGAGTCAAAACCTCGTTCAGCTCCGCAAAGAAAACCCCATCAGCAACAAACTGCAACACATTCAATTCATGAAAAGAATCATCGCCTAGCTTTTCATTACTGAGACATTGAGTAAAATAAACAGATTAGAAACCTTTCTCTTTTTGCTCATTTGAGTCGCCATTTTCAAGCTTATCACGACAGAAGCCAAGATCTGAAGATGAATGCGGTGTGGGTATTAGGGTTAGGGTTTTGTAGGAGGTGAGCCAGATCTGAAGATGAATGCGTGGAGTAGGCAGGGAAAAAAATAAAAAATAAGTGGACAAAAATAAATAAAAAAAAAAGCGGTGTGGAAAAAAATTAAACAGTCAGATTCTGATAATCAGAATCCGTTTTTCCGCCGAGCAAAAGACGAATTTTCAGAATCCGTCTTTCTTTAATGACGTGATTAATCGTATTTAATTCAACCAAACACGTGTTAACTAACACGAATTTTGAAAATCCGTTTTATAGTAGGACACGGATTCTGAGATTTTTTTTTTTTAAGTTAGGCTCGACTCTTGGATGCTCACGAACTCGTTTACCAGCGATCGCATTTATTTTGGCTGAATTTTTATTCTTATCCTTCAATATGAAGGTTTTTTATAAATTTTGATTTAACATTTTGAACACGAAATAATATCACTTTAATATCAATTCGTTCGTCAAATTATAAATCTAGCATGCATACATACATGAAAACTATATACAAAAAGACAACCACAATTACCGACAAAAAAAAAAGTGAACCACAAAATATGTACTCAAAACTATCAAGAATAAATATCTGAAAATATAGTACAAAAAAATAAAAGAAAAAAAGAAAATGTCCACAAAATCACAGAATACAAAACAAACTAACTAGGAGTAAATGTTTTCTTAGGCTGTCGTTTTTTAGACCCTCTCCGAGTCCGTGGTACCAAAGAAGACGATCCTGCGGTTGGTCCAGGCGTGGATGGTTCTTCTTCTTCTTCTTCACCTAATTAATTAATTTTTTGTAAAAAATCAGTACGACCGGACAAATAAATAAAAACAAACAGAAATAAAATATATATTTGTAGTTAAATAAAAAAATCTCACCTTCTTCGTCTTCTTCATTCCCAGGGAATGCAGCGGCGGGTTCGCGGTCACGGCGTCTTCTCCCTCCACCAATGTGGGGCGCCAGTCTTTGCCTCGCCCGCTGGGACTGTGTCTGCTGGGGTGGGGCGTACTCCTCTTGAGATAGAATTTGCCCCGACGAAGCCCCTTGTGTGACCGACGACGCCCCTTGTGTGACCGACTGGCCCCCAACAGTCAGAGAAGCGTACAGAAGTTCCAGGGCTTGCTGGAACCCTTGCTGCGCTCGGGGAGGTAGCGTATCAAACACGTCTTCAAGGTTCGATAGCGTGTTATACGCCCCCTCCGTACCCGAATTCTGAAAATAAAATTCAAATAACTATTATGAACAGATAAAAAAATAAGAATAATAATAATAACTTCAATAATAATAATAATAACAATAATCACAAATTAGCAGACACTTACCTGACACTTCTCCCGGTCGGCATATGGCTGAAACCCGCAGTCCTGTGAGATCGCCTTGTAGTTGTTAGGGTCATTGAATAGTTTCACAGTCCTACTGTGATACCAATCAATGTACCCCTCTGCCGGCTGCAGGAAGGGATCCACCAGTATATCTGGGAGGACATTCTGATCTCTCTCTTCGGTCCAGATCCTTCCAAGATCAGAATGGAAGGCCCGCCAATCGGTATATGCCCTCCCAGTCATGCCCTGGCCTTTGTGGTGAGTGTCCCAGTCGGCCAGACTAGTAATGATCGGCGTCTGGGGCATGGACTGGTGGCACCAGAACTGGCAGAGCACCCTATCAGGCTGGTGGGGTTCTCCGATGTTCCAGCAGAAGATCCACCTCTTGTACATCCAGAGATGTCGGTCCCGTGTACACTTGTCCGGGAGCCGACCCTTGTCTATGTACGTCTGATAGGGTACCCAATCAAACTGTAAAAAAAAAAAGATTTATAGAATTATTAATGAATTTAATAAAAAAATAGAATTAAAAAAAATAATAATTATCTATTATTATGACCTAAGAAACTTATATCAGTCTCTCTCAGGCCACTCAGCTGATCTCGGATGGTAGCCGTGCCCGTCTCCGGTGCCTCAAGTCCCTCGATCCCACCCACCTTAAAAATCACAGAAAAAAACTATTTGTAATTACAAAATTTGATAATTGAAATAACTTAAGCGTTAAATATAAATAAAGGTTATTATTACCTTGCACCCAAGGGACAACCAGCCTGAGAGCCGAAATGCGTTCTCTTATTGAATGGGCGAATACGAGGGATGCGTTCCCATGCCCAAACCTGCACATATGGACATACACATTTTTTAGCACATATTATTGTAATTTATAATAAATAAAATTAATTTACAATTAACAAGTAAATAAATTTACCTGAATCAACTGCATGCAGCTCTTGATATATTTTTCCTCCCTCTCGTAGGCGTCGCAGAGCGCTCTATATACCCCGGCCAGAAGCGCTCCATCCCAGCTGTACCCCAGAATGGCATCGATGTTAGTCAACAGGGACAACCAGTAAAGGTTGACTCCATTGGCCCGATGGTCGGGGAAGAAGAAGAACCCAATACACCAGAGTATCAGGGCTCTCTCCCTCCTCTCGTACTCTGATGTAAGGAGTCCATCCTCCAGAGGTCGCTTGCACTCGTCTTCCAAACTACTAAAATACAGGTACTGGCCTGAAATGTCTCAAGTCTTGGGGTCGTAGGCCAGGTCCCCGAGATCCTTGAAATACGTTTATATATATATTAAAAACGACTCATGACTTAAGTATACATAAACACAATAATAAAAAAAATAAAAAATAAAAAAAAATAAGCAAAAAAAAGTTTTAGGTAAAAATATACCTGTACATATGGGAGCTACCCTAGAGCGTCCACGCAATAGGCTCTCCACTCTTGAGGAGTCCGCTGTACGGTCTGTCCCCAGCACGCATCCCCGCTGACGGGGAGGCCAAATAGTATCTGAACGTCTTGGAGAGTGATCATGGCCTCCCCGAAGTCGAAGTGGAAGGTGTGCGTCTCCGGACGCCACCTCTCCAACAGGCATGTAATGAGGGCATTGTTTGTCGGGACCCACCCCATCCGAAACAAAGGCCCGAAATCGGCCTTCTCGATCACCTCCCAGGTCCGGGTATTTTGTTTGTTGCCCTGCAAGGCAGCCCAGAATTGGGTGTCCGCACGGCGTGGCTTAACCACGCCGTGGCGAAACCCCGGTGCGTCCTCATATACCGCCTTGGACCGGTGGCGGTTCTGAAGATATAGAAGTGAGGGGTCACTAGGGTCGGGGTGTGGGGTGTAGGGTTGAGGGTTCGAGGATGACGATGCCATTTTCTGCAAAAATGACCGAGATTGTAATATATTGTTTAGTAGGACTAATTCGAGGGTTCGAGGACTAATTCGAACCCTATAGTCAACCAAATAAACGAGACACAACAAAAGAAACGAACCCTATAGTCAACCAACACAAAATTTGATCACCTCAATAATCAATTGAACACAATACTCACAATCGAGCCCAAACAAATTCAACAAATCCCAGGCACCAACATCACCAAATTCATAAATTCATAACGACCTCGATTTACGACGAAATCGCCCGAGGTCTTCACCATAAGACCAAGGATCCTAAAATGTTCCAATCCACAGGCACCAACATCACAATTAACGTATTGAACTAAATCGAACACAATTAACGTATTGAACTAAATCGAACACAAATCCCAGGCACCAACACAATTAACGTATTGAACTAAATCGAACACAATTAACATATTGAACTAAATCGAACGCAAATCCCAGGCACCAACATCACAATTAACGTATTGAACTAAATCAAACACAAATTCATACGGCGAATATTAAATCGCAAAGCATGTTCAACACGGCAAATAAACTCGAAATTAACGAGAGGGATGAGCCTCGGTACCATTCTTGGGATTACGTTCGAAAAATGGGACGGACGAGGGTCGAAGGGCTCGACGGCGAAGGAGATGGCAGCAGCGGCGGCGGA
>BKCP01008438.1:57170-82126 GCA_008636005.1 Striga asiatica
TGTCTCGGACTTTCTGTTTGTGCTCCCAACCAATAGCTCATGCCGGGAATTACAAAAACTAGCTCGCCTTGACTCTTCCGACTAGCAGTGTCGGCTGTCACGTCAGCTCTTACCCAAGTAGCTAACCGTGCCAGTAGTCCTTATCGAGCGCAACTCACTTTCTCATCTTCACACTTTGGAATTCGAACGCGAAGTTTCTCCTGAAATTCCGAAAGGAGTAAAAGAACGATAATTTCTACGATGAACAAAATTTAGAATAAGGACGGTTCTGCATTACGATATGTGCTTGCTTCGGACTCGACTATCCTCTTTAAAAGATTTCTGCATAATCTTTTAAGATGGAAAAAACGCTCCATCTTACTTATCGAACCGGATTGTGTTGGCTTCTGCTCCCGTGCGTTCATCTCGATGCCGAGCGTGAATAATTGGTGTCCCCCTCGAAGGTTGGTTATTCACGAAAGTGGCGATAGAAAATTGTGCCCTCGAGTCTTCGTGATAATTTAGCGATGGCATTCGAACGAAACTCATATACTACACAAACGAATAAAGATAAGCAAAAACAAATAGATGCTTAATCTTACTTGCAATCGGGTCTTTCAAAAACAAGGTCAATACCCGACTTAGGATAAATAAGAATTGGCTAAACTTCAAGAGAAAATGAAATTTAAAGTTGGAAAGCTTGAATAATTGCTTATACAACGAAACCAAGGTAGGGGTTTGAACATAGCCCAAATAAAAAAAGAAAAGAATTAGGTCGACCGTAATTTTTCAGTGTCTATTGCTCGAGTTAGTGGTATCACGAAACAAAATTAACAAGACAAGGATCAATAGAAAATCAAAATGTTGAGGCTAAATTCTATCTGGAATTCTACGCCCGGAATGGAGAATCTAGCGAAATCGCGAAAATTGGATAACAGACAAGGGTCTCGAAAACAAACTTCGAACTTGCCTTCAAGGCAATTCTAAACAAGGTTCTTAGACTCGCGGAGACTGGCCCGAATTTTTAGAAAATGAGATGCCTATCTCCATCAGATCTTCTTCTTACGTAAGGAAAGAAAAGACAAGCGAAAATTTCAAAGTATGGAAATTGCATAGCACAAAAGAAGTCCCAAGCTAAATTCAACATTGGTCTGCCAAGCGAAAAGAGAATAAAATAAGGTTTGCAAAGGCCTACAAGAAGGAAAAAGCTTAAGAAGGAACAAGACGGCTTCGCTTCTACCAGTACACGATTTACTGCCTTCACTATTAATTCCACTGTCCCCGGTAAGTCCTGATGTCGCTAGGAAATCGCTCGCGGCTCAAAATACGAAAGGGAATTTTTTACGTGTTCTTCAAGACAGAAATGTCACTTGAGATTGTGGCATAAAATATTCACGCGATAACGGATCGGTCTATCCGCCTTAAGAACAAGGTCCGATTCCTTCGTTTGAGAATTTCGCAAAAGAATAGGTCACTATTGCCTGTCTCGAGGCTTAGCCACTCTCGAGAGTCGCGACAGTGTTACGTTTCAAGTTCTCTCACACTCATTGTGGTCGAACAACATCGTGCACGAGGTACCTAGACCATTCCGCCAGTTCGCACTCGACTGGGTTCTAATACGCAACTAATGGTCTTATCAACCATGGTTACAGACTTCCGAATATCCCACACATCTGGGACTTCTTCGGTTGTTTGCTCCCTTCGTTTAAGCATTCTCCTTTCGAGATGGCCCGTGAATGGTCCTCATCCGAAGACACCACGTGTCGATTAGCCAAATCACTTAACCGAACAATCTTTTGGTTGATGATTGCACTTTCGAACCAAAACGGATATCCCCGACTCCCTAGCTCCTTAAATCCTACTTGTTCTTCGTTGATTGCTTGCTATTTATATTTGCTTTAATTGAAGTTTTTCAAAGTTGATAATCAAACCAATCTTTTGAATTAGAATGTTTAGGAAATTTATGTCTTTTATTTGTGCTTGAATAAACGTACAGAATATTCCGGCTGACCTTCCTCGTGAGACACAACCCGGTGTTCGAATCTTTCGATTCTACTCCGGTAAAAATGACTACAACAACGGTGTCGTGTATATAAAAATACTTCTGGAATTTATTAAAATTGGTGAAAGTTTTAGGAGACTAAGATGAAATAGAGCAAAATAGCAGCTTGATAATTTTGTACAATTACCTTCACTCGTTTGAAAACGTTTTTTTGTTTCTCTTCCGGGACAGAAGCGCAATCCTTGTAGCAGGGGATTAATTTTATCACCAATTAGTGCATATAACTTTTGGATTGAGCCAATAGGTAGCCATGATTTTCCAACAATGTCGAACTCTATAGGAAGTTTTTTCTTACCATTTGCAATCCATATTTTTTGTAAATTTTGCCCTGTTGAGATTGAGCGAGTCTTTTTTGATCGACGCTTGGTAGGACCTGTAAAGAAAAATAATGATATACAATCAGGAATTACGAAAAGTGAATAAACATTACCATGAGAAAAATTGCAACTTACCAAACTGAGATCCACGGTCCCCTGCGACATCTTCACTGTGAGCGATATTATCTGTCATTTCCTAGGCTACTTTCCCTCAGTATATTTTATAATAAATTTTCATGGAGATAATTTTCTTTCTAGAGAATTCCCTAGTAACCTAAAATTTTTGAATGATGTGTTATTACCGCCTATAATTTTTTCATCTGAAAGTGGCGCCTCACTGAAAAAGTTGGCGGCTTTACATTTTATTTTGGTCAAAACCTTGGGCTCAGCTCGTCCAACACCTACATTTATCAAGATAGTCTATCAAAATACTATCCCGACACTTAGAGTCATTCACAACATCTTCACTTAGCCGAACATTATCGACTAAGTGATTCGTGGAGTTTTTGTGGAGTTTGGAATCTTTGGATTTACCAACTAGACTCAAAAAAACCAATTAAATATCATTTAAACCGACTCGACACGAAAAACAAGGTGACGGGTCATAGGGAAGTCAAATAGATCAAGAAAAGTCAAAACATTGCTCGGTAGACGCAGCCGGGGGCTGGGCTGGGTGGCTGGAAATGGTCCGGCAGACACGGTGCAGATAATACTTACCGAGTTTTGGGAATTTAGCTCAGGGTTTTCAGCTCAAATTTTTACACATAACAGAGGACACACAAACACACAATTACACCAAACACAAAATCACCCTAACTCAGATAAATAATTTTTGCAAAATCATGCTCAAAATCTGAAGTTACGAGTTCATATAGCTAGGGTTCGAATTTGGCCATGAAAATTGGACACAATGATAATACCCAGAGAAAACTAGAACCTCAAAATTTCAACTCATTTCAGGAAATATACGATTTCCTATGATTTTTACAAGAAACAGACTAGAAATCAAAATCACCGTTTGTCCAAGTTAAACATCGAATTTTGACCTGATATTTTTACCACCTAAACCTCAATATCAGAGAGCACACATATCAAAATTTGACAACATTTGCCTCAGAATTCGATTTTTCATAGATTTTCAAGTAGCAGCAGCAGCAGCTTGACTTCAAAAATCCATATCTCACATTATACACATCAAAATGGTCCAAGGTCTTCACCATTAGAATAAGGACGATCCTAAGTTCCATATACTCCAGGATTTCTACGAATTTCACACAGGTACTTCGGTTTCATCAATAAACCGAAAGGATGATAACAATTCAACACATAATCGTTCATGTATCATACCAAAGCCCTCAAATACACCAAGGACAGCACATATATACATCACATATCATAAAATAAGTCCAGAGTAAGCCACTCATTACCGTACTCCGAAGGGGAGACGCGAAAACGGGGCAAAGGCTAGACACGGCTGCGCTCGGCGGCGTGGATCGGCTCGTGACGGCCTTGCTCTTGAACTCCAATGGCTTGGGGTCGTGGAGGACACTTGCTGGTCAGGACGTGCTCGAACAGAGGCCGGGGGATCGAGGATGAAGGCCTGGGATCGATCGTTTCTCTAGGGTCGTCGGTTGTGCATAGGGTGCGGGGAAGGAGAAGACTCGTCGGCGGGAATCAAGTGGGAGAGAGAGGGCGGTGGATTTTCTGTGAGGGAGAAGGGCTTCTTGCGTGAGAGAATAGAAGAGAGCGAAGTGGATTTTTAGGGAGAGAAAAGAGCAATTTCCGTGGATTAAAAAGGAGTAAAAAGGAGAGTAATACACTTACCATATATGTTGATCTCCTTGGCACATATTAAGGAGATTTGATAGAGAAAAAAGGAGTTGGTGGCGTGGAATTAGGGGAGAGAAGAGCTGGTCAAAGATCGCTCCTTATTGCCTTAGGAATTTGAATTCAAAAAAATGATAAACAAATTAAACAATACAAGAGGGCGGGTTTGGTTTCATCAATTAGGACCGGTTTGGCTGGTCATGAGGGTCGAAAGACCACATCTTAGGATCTGGTTGAGTCGGCTCGATGTTCGGGTCACACTGGTTCGAAAAAGAATTAAAACGGACAACAATTCGGCTTACGCTATTAAACCAAAAATTCGAACGACAGTCGAAAAATAAAACGAACGACATATATAATTATATTATTCACATAATAATATAATATATAACCACATAATCAAGGAATTAAAATAATAAAATAAAATTTCAATAATAAAACAAAAAGTGGAAAAATCCAATATTCGAACGGAGCACTACATCCTCCTCCTTAAAAGAATTCCATCCTCGGAATTACAAAAAAATGAACATCCCAAAAAGGGGGCAATAACATAAGAGAGAAAGACCAAACTCATGAAGTTCGGATACTCCGCCTGAATCTTGTCCCTACTCTCCCAAGTCGTATCGCCTTTGCCCTGACAACCCCACTGGACTTTGACGAGTACTACTCCCGGCCTCTCTCTGATGGACCGTCCGTTCCAACAGGTCAACGGTACCTCCATACAGATAGGGTTATACTCATCACGCAGTTCTTCAGAGTTCACCGCGTACCCCTAGATCATGCACACGTTCCCTCCATCATGAGGTCTAGAACATGTCATGCGTCCTCGTAAGCTCTAGTGATGGAGTTAACCGTCAGGCTAAGTCATTTACTTGGTCGAGAATCATAATAGGACTGAATAAGCGTGGCTGTAGCCTCCTCTCTTTTGAAAAAAAAGGCGCATAACACCTCTATCCGCACCAAAACCTCAAACAGTACCATCAAGGTCGTCGCTTGATCATCATCATTACATGCGTACCTACCCATGGTAAGAAAATCCTCACATTCTACTCATCTATCAAATACACAAGACCCTAACCGTCTTTTCGTGTCTCTATAGAATATTCCGACCGTCTAACCATATAGGGTTGATTCGTAGTATCGAGCTTCAGTCTCGTGCCCGGATCACGCTGAAAACTTGCCCACTATTTCGTCATAATCCATGTGTCGTCAGAATAGTTGACACGATACCCTATAACAACAGTCAAACTCCATATCACTTAATCGAGAATTATTGATTAGGGAATTCATACATCAGTTCAGTGGAACTTGGAGCCCTCGGTTCAAAGCTCGGGACAAAGGTTTAAGGAGAATTTATTGGTTGACATAAAAAATTCATCGTACAAACCGAAAAGGGATCAATGGTTCAGGGTTGGTGCACTGTCACCCGAGAGGTGGCACACTCCCTGGCGCTGCATAAGCGGGGCGCTGGGACGCGTGCGTGCAACTACTCGAAGATAAGCTGCAAGGTCGAGGTTTGGCCGTACACACTGCTCTGCGGAGTTCCTACGTTCAGTGATGGTGGCTGCAACTCTCGCGCGATTCAACGGTCGGCCCTGCAGTTGGCCTCACGTCTCTCAGCATGGGCATGCATGCTGGACCACCACTTCGTATGGCTACACCTAGCCAGGGTCAGCATTCAGTTCGAGGTGCAGAAAATAAATTCTCTAATTCAGGGTTAAGAATTTCCAAGATAACCGAAGGAAAAAAAAAGGTTTTTCATAAAACTTTCGAGTGACGAAAATTTAGGGTTTAATAAAAAACAATTTCCCCTATATACACATTATACACATCAAAAAGGTCTAAGGTCTTCACCATTAGAATACGGACGATTCTAAGTTCCATATACTCCAGGATATCTACGAATTTCACACAGGTCCTTCAGTTTCATCAATAAACCGAAAGGACGACAACAATTCAACACATAATCGTTTATGTATCGTACCAAAGCCCTCAAATACAACAAGGACAACACATATATACATCATATATCGTAAAATAAGTCCAGAGTAAGCCACCCATTACCGTACTCCGAAGGGGAGACGCGAAAACGGGGAAAAGGCTGGACACGGGTGCACTCGGCGGCGGGGATCGGCTCTCGACGGCCTTGCTCTCGAACTCTGATGGCCTTGGGTCGTGGAGGACCTTGCTGGTCAGGACATGCTCGAACAGAGGCCGGGGGATCGAGGATGAAGGCTTGGGATCGGTCGTTGCTCGAGGGTCGTCGGTTGTGCGTAGGGTGCGGGGAAGGAGAAGGCTCGCCGGAGGGAATCAAGTGGGAGAGAAGATTTGCTGTGAGGGAGAAGGGTTTCTTGCGTGAGAGAATAGAAGAGAGCGAAGTGGATTTTTGGGAAGAGAAAAGAGCAATTGTCATGGATTAAAAAGGAGAGTAATACACTTGCCATATATGTTGATCTCCTTGGCACATATTAAGGAGATTTGATCGAGAAAAAGAAGCTGGAGGCGTGGGATTAAGGGAGAGAAGAGCTAGTTAAAGATCTGTCCTTATTGCCTTAGGAATTTGAATTCATAAAAAATTAAAATGATCAACCAATTAAACAATTCAAGAGGGCGGGTTTGGTTTGACTGGTCATAAGGGTTGAAAGACCACATCTTAGGACTTGGTCGAGTCGGCTCGATGTTCGGGTCACACCGGTTCGAAAAAGAATTAAAACGGACAACAATTCGTCTTATGCGATTAAACCGACAATTCGAATAGCAATCGAAAAATAAAATGAATGATATATATAATTATATTATTCACATAATAATATAATATATAACCATATAATCAAGGAATTAAAATAATAAAATAAAATTCTAATAATAAAACAAAAATCAGAAAAATCCAATATCCGAACGGGGCACTGCATAGTATATCGCATAAGTATGACTGAAGATATGTATGAGTTGTGTTCCAGATTTTTTTACAGAAACTAGCTCTGACTGTTGGTCGATTTATCACTTGTTAAATGCCATTATTTGCAATTTGATGGGTCTACTCTCAGATCTAGAGTGAACCGGTATTAAAGAGCTCAGATCTGTTTGAATCGCCTTCGAACCATTGCTAGACCGCGAGGACACCTGCAAAAACTCAACACCGGAGGTGTTTCCGGCGTAGAGCCTCCAACGCTCAAGTCAGTATTCGAAAGCCAACACCTTATATTTTTTATCAACCACGACTCAATCAAAATGGTTAAAAAAATCACTGATATGTAAAGCGCAATTCAAATGATATTTTATATCTTTATACAAACTCTCACTTAGCTGCGTACTACAAATACCCAAAGTGAAAACATGTTTCATGAAACACCTTGCCCATTTATTCTTTACAACATAAGTCCGCTTCAACCAAGTGTTCTCTAGTAAGTCATGATTTTGTAACATATTACTCCAAGAAGCTTCAAACTCATCAACATCATTATACTCATAAATATATCGATTAAAATCTCCCAATAAGTCGGTTTTAGGCCTATGAAAACAGGATAAATGTTTTAGTGCATTTTGATTACTATGCCACGTGCACAAGCCATAAAAGAATTCCCCATAACTATATCGAGTGCATTAGCCATTGCTGCATCTTGATCAGTAAATATGGTGAGAGCTTTTTTTTTCCACCGTGTTCCCTCAAGAACATCTCGAAGAGCCAAATGTTTGTCCCATTTTTGTTGTATTTTTCGTTACTGTTTTATCATTCTTTTTCCCTCGTTTTATGTCCTTTGGTGAGTTTTTAGTTCGTTTAGTGTTTTATTATGTGTTTAGTTCCATTGTGGTTTTCTTTGTGTTTTTCGTGTGTTTTTCCGGTTTTTCTCCTTGTTTTTAGTGTGCAGGTCCGAAGTCTCGTAAGGAGTTGATTTAGCTCAACATAGACCGGGCAATCATGGTTACGAAGAAGGGTTCGTTGGCTACACATAGGAAAAAGCGGAATGTGATTTCGAGTTCGGATGAATCCGAACGGGGCCAAAACGTAATGTCGTGCAAGTTACCGACCCTTTAATGGTTGGAATTCCTCAAAATTTGTATTCTTGGCAAAAGTGTGGTTTTCTTGCACCATTGGATAGAGGGGTTCGATAGCTACGCGTAGGAAAAAACGGAACGCAATTCCGAGTTCGGACGAGCCCAAAACGTAAAGTCCGGACTGAGGCAAAAAGTCGCGGCCGCGAGATCAAGTCGCGGCCGCGGAAGTCAAAAATCCCAGTTTTTTTTTATGATCTTTTCAAGCTCGGAAATGGGAGGTAGTGCCCCTAAAAACCCGGACATATGTTGCTATGGAGGAGATTTTCATGTTCCAAGAAGAAAAGCATGTTCTTTGGTCTCTCCCAACACACCCAAGACCATTATTCTTGAACCTATCATCATTCTTCACCATCTTCATCATCTTCATCCTCATCTTCTCCACCTTCTCTCTACTCTCTCTCTACATTTTTCTTTTGGTTCATGTTGTTTTTCCTTTCAAGCTTTCATGTATGTTTGAGGAGACAAACTTGGAGACTTTTTGGCATTGATGTTGATTTGAAGTGTAAGACATTGAATTCAAATTCCTAGTAAGTTTTCCTTTCATTTTGTTATGGAAATGAATGCTTGTAGTATGTTGAATTCTTGTGTTCATCTTGCCATGAGTAGCTAAGTTAATTGCTAGGGAAAGGGGATAATTGTTCCGGTTTAATCTCGTTGATATGTTTGTAGCTTACTCAATCTTTTCGAGTTTTATTAATAATAATGATTGAATGCTTGATCACCATTGCAATCGAGTTAATCGACTTTAAAACCGAGAGGGGAGAAGTCGGTGGAATTTGGCTCGTTTAGAGTAGGCATAACCGGAGACGTGTTGTCTATGTGTTAATTGTTGAGATTGATTGCTCGTTTATGTTCGATTTATCTACCGCGAAATGCTATGATGGTTATAACGTTAAACGAGTTTATGAGTCGAGGCCTTTAACCGAGTAATTGTCATTCATTGAAAGTGAGGTTGAACCGGAGACGATTATCCCCGATACCCTAGCTCGTTAGAATTTGTAAAGTCGTAATTATGTTGCAATTTGCTATTTCCTTGTTTTATCTTTATTTTTGTGTCGGTTATATTTCTAGGTAGATTTATGCTTATGTTATTTATTAGGTAATAATCAAAAACCAATCCTGGATTAGAATGTTTAGGATTTATTTTTCTTTTATGTGTTATCAACACCAATATTAAATTCCGAAGAGTCTTCCTCGAGAGATCGACCCGGGAAACGAATCATTCGATTCGATGCTCGGTAAATAAAAATAATTTGCTACAACAAATTTGGCGCCGTTGCCGGGGAAGACGAGTAGGATATTTAGTTTTGGTGTTTGATTTTATTTTCCGTATTTCTCTTGTTCTTGTGATATTTGTTTAATTTTAGTGTTTCTCTTGATTTGTTATTTTCCATTTCTCTTGTTTTTATTTTGTTTGAAAAATCAAAAAAAAAATAAAAAATTAGATATATATATTTCTTGGTCTCGTGTGCCTTGGTTGTTTGCCTTTCTTGTGCGAGGTGTTTTACTTGAGGAGCTCCGATGGACCCGTACGGCTATTCTTATGCCGGAAGCTCGTCTCGTGGATACCCCGACAACTACCAAGAGAAGATGCACTCATATGGAGGGCCGCCCTATCCGTATCCGAGCTATTCAAATTCTTATTGCTATGACGGATACTCTACATCCCAAGGGTATGACCCGAGCCATTCTTACCCGACATCTCAAGGCGGATACAATTCTTACACTCCAAATCACTACGAGACGCCTTACTACCAACCTTCATCTCCCAACTATCACCAAGAGGTTTTGACGAGCACTCAAGAGATACTTGCAAGCCTCCTATCAATCGTAGAGGAGTTTCACAATTGGGGGATCATTCCCGTTCCATCCGTACTTCAAACTCAACTCACGAAGTTCGACTCCACCGTAGTTGCTTTCCTCGACTTAGACACATCTTATATTCCGCTCGGTAGATATTCTTCTCTATCGACAAAAGTGTGTCGAGAAAGTGCACGGTTAGAGGGCGAATTTCGAGCTATGGTGGAACAATTTGCTTCTCTCAAAGAGGCGGGCCTCACTCTCGTTTATGATGGATCACAATCTCTCGACACGAGTGAGGACATCGGCGATTTGTATGTTAGAAGAATCTCCTCCCATGACGATTTGGGGTTGCAAACCACGTCAAACCTACATTTTGGTGATTGCGCGATTGCCATCGATGAGAGCGAGTGTGTGGATTCGGAGGACGATACGGTGCACGGTGTGGGAAATAATTTATTGGAGGACCCGATTGTGCCGAGTGAAGTTGAAGGGGCTCGAGATGATGATTGTGAGGAGAAGGTAGTTCATGATGTCGTGGACGAGGTCGAGGCGGACGTCGAGTCATTATATGAGGTCATTGACCCGAAGTATGCATTGATGAATGACTCGACTCATGATGTTGAGTACACGTCCGAGATGGCATTGGTGATGATGGGGATTGATTCGACATGCTCCACGGATATGTTCATATTTTCGGAGGTCGAATATGGAACTTGGATGTGTAAAGACTTATCTCTTCTCTTGATGGTTGTTGATATCTGTGCTCGGTATCACAAGAACGCGGCCACGAGAGTGCTCCTTGCCCACCTTTGTTCCGAGCTTCCATCGGGACTATTGCTGGAGAATACGAAGGCGTGGCACGATCGACACTTCTTCTTGGACCCCGGTTGATTTCGGTCCAGGTTTCGTCAAGCTAATGACGTTAAATAAGCGCTTCTCGGGAGGCAACCCAAGTGATTTATTGCTTTCTTGTGTGTTTTGTTGATTTTTATTTTATTTTATTTTTTTTAATAATTGGAGTTTTGGAGTTTGGTGGTTTTCATGGCAGGATGTATCGAGGATTGGTTGCTCATGGGCGAATGGTTTGCACGTGGATGCTTATTTTCATCGAGGCTACTTCGGTTTGCACACCTTTTCTCTTTTATTTTTGTTGAGTGTATTTTGTTGGATGCTAAATTAGTTCATGATGTGAAATTGGCAAGTCTTGATATTTGAACTTCCCGGTTATGTGTGGAAGCAATGAGGACATTGCTTCATTTTAAGTGTGGGGGAGTTTCTTTGGATTTTTCATGCTTATATGGTGGACCGGTCTAGTGTCTAGGTTGTTTTTGTTTTCGAGCATGTGGTATTGGTGAAACGTTTGAATTGTTTGATTGATGTTTAGCAAGATTGAGAAGTTGTGACAACGGTCGTGTGGACCATGTTTTCTATATTTGCTTAAGCCTTAAATGACAAATTGCTACCTTGTGAGGTTTGAGCCTTGTTTTCTTTGCTTGTGAGTATTGGTTGTATTCTCGTATAACTAGAACTTGCCTTGAGTCTATTTGAAAGAGGTTGATTGAATTTTGAGTTGCAAAGATGACGGAGGCACTTTGTTGTTATAGCTCGTTTTGCCTTGTTCATTGACCTTTACCGAAAAATCTCCACTAGTAGCCATGTTGAGCTTAAAGCCCTTTCTTGTCAACCCGTTGATTGATTGGTGTGATATGTGGTGAATTGGTGGCATTTCGTTGAATGAGACGGACATTGGGTGCATTTAGCCCCGAAAAGTCACGGCCGCGGGATCAAGTCGCGGCCGCGGGACACTTCTTCGCCGCGGCCGCGGTGATCAAAAGTCGTCCATTTTGCATTTCCAGCAGAGCCGAAAACTCGCGGCCGCGGCGACCAATATATATATAAAAAAAAAAATAAAAATTATATAAAGAAGAGAGCTCGCAAGGCGAGTCGGAGGATTCTGTTCCGCTTACTATGTCAATTAACGTTGACTAGTAATGAGCATTGGGAAACTACTATAGGGTACTTGGATGACCTCCAACGTTTAAACCTATAGAATGTTGTCCTACGACTCGTTGTTGATCGGAAGAAGCAACTCTCTAGTAAAAAAAGAGAAGGAAAATCTCAAGTAGTAAAATGTGACAACATTGTGGCGTGGAATGTGGAGTTGCGTATGTGGTTTGCGTGATATCATGATGAAGATGAGGTTGAGGAGTGAACTTTGAGAGGGTATCTTCTCGAACTTATTGATATCTATTTGAGTTTCTCGACCTATTTGTTCATCCTTTCCGTGACCAAAATCCGCATTTCAACCCTTTAAGTCCTCTTGATTTGCTATCTTGAATTTTGATTGATTACGAGTATTTTAGACGAAAGGCAAGCTTATGGTGACACTTGAATATTAATCAATTTGAGTGTAGCCTTGATATATAGCAAAAGAATGAGTGAGGCATATATTGATATTCTTATGTTGAGAGTTGGTCATCTCAAGCTTAGGCGATATGTGAAGAGTGTGGTCTTTCGATTGTTTGAATTCGACTCATTTGAGCTAGGCATCTCGACAACTTTTCTTATGTGAATCTCGTTCACTTGTTCATGTTTGTTTTCTTTTTGTTTGGGACGAACAAAGGTTTAAGTGTGGGGGAGTTGTTTGTCCCATTTTTGTTGTATTTTTCGTTACTGTTTTATCATTCTTTTTCCCTCGTTTTATGTCCTTTGGTGAGTTTTTAGTTCGTTTAGTGTTTTATTATGTGTTTAGTTCCATTGTGGTTTTCTTTGTGTTTTTCGTGTGTTTTTCCGGTTTTTCTCCTTGTTTTTAGTGTGCAGGTCCGAAGTCTCGTAAGGAGTTGATTTAGCTCAACATAGACCGGGCAATCATGGTTACGAAGAAGGGTTCGTTGGCTACACATAGGAAAAAGCGGAATGTGATTTCGAGTTCGGATGAATCCGAACGGGGCCAAAACGTAATGTCGTGCAAGTTACCGACCCTTTAATGGTTGGAAATTCCTCAAAATTTGTATTCTTGGCAAAAGTGTGGTTTTCTTGCACCATTGGATAGAGGGGTTCGATAGCTACGCGTAGGAAAAAACGGAACGCAATTCCGAGTTCGGACGAGCCCAAACGAGCCCAAAACGTAAAGTCCGGACTGAGGCAAAAAGTCGCGGCCGCGAGATCAAGTCGCGGCCGCGGAAGTCAAAAATCCCAGTTTTTTTTTATGATCTTTTCAAGCTCGGAAATGGGAGGTAGTGACCCTAAAAACCCGGACATATGTTGCTATGGAGGAGATTTTCATGTTCCAAGAAGAAAAGCATGTTCTTTGGTCTCTCCCAACACACCCAAGACCATTATTCTTGAACCTATCATCATTCTTCACCATCTTCATCATCTTCATCCTCATCTTCTCCACCTTCTCTCTACTCTCTCTCTACATTTTTCTTTTGGTTCATGTTGTTTTTCCTTTCAAGCTTTCATGTATGTTTGAGGAGACAAACTTGGAGACTTTTTGGCATTGATGTTGATTTGAAGTGTAAGACATTGAATTCAAATTCCTAGTAAGTTTTCCTTTCATTTTGTTATGGAAATGAATGCTTGTAGTATGTTGAATTCTTGTGTTCATCTTGCCATGAGTAGCTAAGTTAATTGTTAGGGAAAGGGGATAATTTTTCCGGTTTAATCTCGTTGATATGTTTGTAGCTTACTCAATCTTTTCGAGTTTTATTAATAATAATGATTGAATGCTTGATCACCATTGCAATCGAGTTAATCGACTTTAAAACCGAGAGGGGAGAAGTCGGTGGAATTTGGCTCGTTTAGAGTAGGCATAACCGGAGACGTGTTGTCTATGTGTTAATTGTTGAGATTGATTGCTCGTTTATGTTCGATTTATCTACCGCGAAATGCTATGATGGTTATAACGTTAAACGAGTTTATGAGTCGAGGCCTTTAACCGAGTAATTGTCATTCATTGAAAGTGAGGTTGAACCGGAGACGATTATCCCCGATACCCTAGCTCGTTAGAATTTGTAAAGTCGTAATTATGTTGCAATTGCTATTTCCTTGTTTTATCTTTATTTTTGTGTCGGTTATATTTCTAGGTAGATTTATGCTTATGTTATTTATTAGGTAATAATCAAAAACCAATCCTGGATTAGAATGTTTAGGATTTATTTTTCTTTTATGTGTTATCAACACCAATATTAAATTCCGAAGAGTCTTCCTCGAGAGATCGACCCGGGAAACGAATCATTCGATTCGGTGCTCGGTAAATAAAAATAATTTTCTACAACACCAAACAAATGACTCTACTGTCTCGAGGGCAGCACCAAATATGGTGATCTCTTTATGATGATTAAAACCTGTAAAAACGCCGAGGGGTCTCAACTCTATGTTAGTCCCAAATGTTGTGTCGAATGTAATAACATCCCCAAAATCAACATAATCGACTTTTATTTTACCATCAACCTAAAATATATGATTCACCAGGACACCATCATCAAACTCAAAATCATAAGAAAATGAAACATCTACAGCTTTTTTCCTCTCGAAATACTTTGTAACACTACCAAACTCACCTAACATTTTTTCTTTCTTTCTTCTATTCTCAAATATGTTTTGTGATCTTCCTTAATAAATCCAAGATGCTCTCTACCACCAGCCTCCCTAATCAACAACTCTTGAGTTGCCTTATGGGTAAATCCAGAATCATTTGATATGTTGATGGCAAATGCTTGAGACATGTTTACATTTCTATTACAACGAAACATATGAACGGTTTCACTTGACTCAAGCTCATGATTATGAGTCTCCACAAAATCCTTAACAATATATTTTCCAGAAATCGGGTTAAGTGCTACATTCAACTTTGCAACTTTGCTCTGCAACCAGTTCTTACCTGAAAGCGTTGACGGGATTTATCGTTGACCCTTTTGTCGTCTTTACGAAATTCCTCTTTTTGTAATTACCCCATCCTTTCTCAGCTTGTTTGAATAATCTTTTCGAATACTAAAGCCTATCTTTTTGCCATATTTTTGCCAACATCCAAAGCATCATCTACACAAATGAACTCCGTTCCAATTCAAAGGCCTTCATTGAGTATATCATCAATATTTGAAGAGCTCAAGTTGACCTCTTCAATATTTTCAGCTTCAATTCTACTTTAAGTACAAATAAAATTAAAAAAAAAAAAAACCTAAGAAAAAATTGTAAAAAATCCACAAAGAAAATATGCCAAAAAAAATATTTATACCTGAGAACACAAAGAAAATATTTGCAGGTACATTAAATACAAATAAAACTAAAAAAATTGTAAAAAATCCACAAAGAAAATAAATAAATTGTTAGAGTAGGATACCTGGCGTTCCAATCAGATTGGACGTATTCTACTTGAAAATACAATCTATTTGAATTATATTATATAAAAGGCCTTACTTTATTTTAAGAGTAAGCATTTATACTATATTTGCACTTAAGATAAAATCCGTAGATCACATATAGCTATAAGGTATGGTTACGCATAGAGATGGTGATCATGGAATATACCTTGAAAGTTGTGATCTTAAATACAATTCCAAGTCGTTGGATGTTTCGAGATGGGATATCGAATAAATCCGGAAAAGACTTGCACATATGATGTATACTTGTTGGACAAGAATGTTGCATTCCATCAACATTAGCGTGGGACGCAAATACATATATGTGGGTGCTTGTTAGAGAACAAGTTCACTGAATATGACCGTATGAAAATTCTTAATGATAATTTATCAGTCGAATAAGAATTTTCATGTTACAATAGTACATGATTAATCCTTAGACTTGAGGCACGATGGTAACTTTGTGCATATTATATTTTACTTTGATTTATCCTTTTGATTGCTAGCACAATCGTATAAAGGGATATTTTGGGTATTATATTAATATGTATGGAAGTTTGTCAGTGGCCAACAAATAATTCGACACTTATAAAGATAAGTGAATTTCCTATGTGTTTCATAGTTAGTAATTCAAAGTCCTTGGCCAAGGCGGGATGAATAGAGATTCATAAAAGAATTACTAAACTTGAAATGGAATCATAGTTATTAAATCAATTTGGGTTTCGACAAAATAATACCCAAAATTTAATCGGGAAATTGGATATCGAAAGAATTTTACATGTATGGACTTGTAATCGAAATAGGTTTACTCGCTATTCACTTAATACTAGATTCATGCTACTTGCTAGATGTTCTCATGATATGTGGGTTCTTGAAATTAAGGAGTTAATTTCATGAATAAGAATTAATTAGATTAATTCAAATTACAAAGAGTTGTAAGCCGACTACTAGTATTAATTGTGAACCTAAAAGGTCACACCAATTTTTGAATGAAGGTAAAATTCAAATAGTAATTCTAAAGAGTTAGAATTAATTGACAAAACTAATTTGATTAG
Organism: Striga asiatica; assembly: GCA_008636005.1. NCBI lineage: Eukaryota > Viridiplantae > Streptophyta > Magnoliopsida > Lamiales > Orobanchaceae > Striga > Striga asiatica. Next base: position 73,633 of record BKCP01008438.1, read on the forward strand.
ATGTCAATTAAAGGAATATATTAAATTAATCAATTAGATTGATTTATTGTATTTTTTGGATATTAATTTAGTAATTAATGGAATTACTAAATAAATAGTTGGAATTTAAAATTGGATTTTAAATTTCAAATCCAAATAATAATATGATTATTAAATGAGGAGATGGGAAAAAAGATTAAAATAATAAAGTCTTGAAAAAATATTTTCAAGAATTATTATTTTATATTAATAAGAATAAATTAATTATGGTGGTTTGGAGTTGTTAACCACTCTACATAATTAATCTTAATTTTATTAATACAATATTTAGTGGGAATAGTCCTTTTCAAGAATGAATATTTTATGAAAATATTCTTGAAGACTTTTTATATTTTATGAAAATATTCCACCAAATATTATTATTTTATACTAAAATGTTTAGTATAAATATGGACATACTTGATGTTCATTTTAATCTAAGTTTTGCTAAATTTTTTCAAGTGTTGAAAAAGAGAAAAAGAAGAAGTGTTCTTCAAAATATAAAACAAGAAAGAGTTCTTGTAAAAATCTCCTCAAAATATATTCTATACTTATTGAATAAAAACCGAGTAGTTTCTACTATCGAAGAAACTATTCCGGAACCGAATTAAAAAGGTGGACAAGATTAGAGGGAAAACATTTGGATTCCTAAAGCGAGTAACATCAAGAAGTGGAAGTTACCAAACCGGGAATTGATTTCCTCATCCATCGTCAATTTTGAAGGAGTTCAAGAACAAAGGTAAATTTTAATTTACTTATAACAAATCAAAATTTGTATTATTACATGTTTTAAATGATGACGACTCGTGCATTCGCTATATGTACGTATGGGTTGAGTGTTTATACGATAAATACTTGTTTTTGAAACATAATTTTCCGCTGCATATAACCCGTAAGGTACAGGCGAACCCAACAGTTGTATCAAAGCCACGGTTTTCATCTTTAAAAACAGATTTTGATTTGTTAATGTTTATGAGATAAACAAAATAATTAAATGTTTATGAGATAAACATATTAATTATTAAATTAAATTCGATTTTTTCCACACGGGTCGTGTGAGGTGTCACACGGGTCGTGTGGATCCACACGAGTCGTGTGATGGGGCACACGAGTCGTGTGGCGTAACAAAATTTTTTTATTTTTGCTTCGGGATTTTCACATGAGTCGTGTAACATAGTCACACGAGTCGTGTGGACACACACGACCCGTGTCTTGAGCCACACGAGTCGTGTGAGACAAGGAAAAATTTGTTTTTCCTTACGGCTTTTCTGCACGAGTCGTGTGATTTGATCACACGAGTCGTGTGATTGGGTCACACGGATCGTGTGGCATAATAATTTTTTTCTATTATTATGTTTTAATTCATATGATGGATGGTTTAACTTAGGGATGATCATGAGCCTTTTATTCAATGTGATTGAATGTTGCATTTTTTATTCAATATGATTGAATGAATGTAATTTATCGAGACCTGCGAATCTCTTATGTTATGATTTGTAAAATTTTAAATTATTGCATCGTTAAAAGATTAGATCAAGTTGAAGACCGTTCGATGTGAAAGGCCCACGCTTGTGTGGGTAATTTTACAAGTTGTAAATTTTGAAGGCCTGTGCTTGTACGGGTAGATAAAATGAGATGTAATAGAAGTAGTTCTATTCATTTATTTTATCACGTATAGGCATAAACCCATTTTGGCTCGAATGGGTTGCATAGGCAAGGTCATGATCATCCCACCGTATGCATGCATTAGATGTATGTTAGGTTTATTTATGATTGTGATTCATGCGATGAATAATGTGATAAATAAACACACGTAAAGATGGTAATCGATGAGATCTAAGGAACCCAAAAAGAATTAATTTGATTAATTCTATATCAAATCAATAATGGATAAAAATAAGTTGGGACTTATTAATCCAGGCCTTCCATCAAAAGTAGATGACATGAGATGCTACTATGGTTTATTACCGACCATGAGTCGTGGGGTGATTCTATGTCGAAAGTTGTGATCCCTACTAAGTATAAAGATACTCGTGAGACGGATTCCTCTTTGTGTTGACCATGAGTCGTGGAACACTCTGATGGGCCATTATCATGAATGTTTGATGGGTTTGATTTGACACCTAGTAATATATACGGTCATAAAATTGAGGTATATAAGGAAAAGTGAGGCAAAATATCTTGAAGGTTGTATAGAGATACAATTGTCAAAAGTTGACTACCGATAAAAATGTTTCATGCGTACTCATAAAATTGGGATATGGAATATTTTTATTGGACTTCAAGTCCACTAAGAAAATGAGTTTTTCATAATTAATATGGGGTTTAATTAAAATAGTGGGAGACATTTAATATTAAAGACTTAATATTAAATGAATATATATTCCATAGTTTACTTATTTTCTGCTTTAATTTTTGTAGATCAGTCTACTAAAATGTCTAAGAATCCAATTGCAAGTATCCTTGAACAAAACAAATTAACTGGACCCAATTTCATTGATTGGCTGAGAAACCTAAGAATTGTTCTACAGTCTGAAAAAAGGGACTATGTGCTTGACAAAGCCCCTCTTCCTCCACCAGAGGATAAGACTTCTGATGAGTATGGAGAATATTTACGTCATACTGATGACAATCTCCAGGCTCGTTTCTACATGTTAGCATCTATGTCAAATGAGCTGCAAAGACAAAATGAATTATTTGATAATGCAATTGATATCCTAAATCACCTACAAGAGTTGTATGGCGAAAGGACAAGGCAAATAAGATATCAGATATCTAAAGAGCTTTTCAGGAGTCGTATGACTGAGGGCTCTTCAGTCCAAGACCATGGGCTGAAGATGATAGCTCTTATTGAAAGGCTAACATCTCTTGGAGTTGTTATGGATAACGAACTCTATGTGGATCTTTTGCTGCAATCTCTGCCTCCATCATTTGATACTTTTGTTGTAAACTTTAACATGCACAATATGGAAACTTCTCTTCCTGAATTGGTGAACATGTTAAAGACGGCTGAATCCACGATCAAAAAGGATAAGCCGGTGCTTCTTATTGGATCCTCTTCTAAATCTAAAAGGAAGGGGAAGGGAAAAGTTCCCAAAAAACCCAATAAGAAGGCAAAGAACAACAAAGGAAAGAACAAAGAGAAGGTTAATTCTCAGTCTAGTCATGAATGTTATCATTGTGGTAAAACTGGGCATTGGAAGAGGAATTGCAAGGAGTATCTTGCAAGCCTGAAAAGTTCAGGTATTTATTTTGTTGAAGTTAACTTATCAGTTAACGATTCTTCTTGGGTATTGGATACCGGCTGTGGCTCACATATTTGCAATGATTTGCAGATGATGGCAAGAAGTAACAAGCTAGAAGATGATGAAACAATCCTAAAGATGGGCAATGGGGCAAGAGTTGCTGCCAAAGCAATTGAGACTATTTATCTAGCTTTAAATAATGGTGTAAAAATTTGTCTTACAAATAGTTTGTATGTTCCAGATGTTATAAGAAACATAATTTCTATTCCAGTAATGGATAAAGAAGGTTTTAAGTTCGTAATTGAGAATGGAAGATGTTCCATTTTCAAAGATACAACTTTTATATATTCCGGAAATTTGACAAATGGTTTATACACTATTACACCACAAAGTCCCATCTTAACCATTCAACAAAATAAAAGAAAATTAGAATCATAGTTCATTCACAATTTGGCATGCTAGATTAGGTCATATATCTGAAAAGAGGATTCACAAATTGGGACCAAAACTCAACCTTAGGGGAGAGGAAAGGTTGCCTACATGTGAATCATGTATTAAAGGTAAAATGACAAAATCACCATTTGTTGGACAAGTGGAGCGAGCTAAAGGTTTGTTGGATTTGATCCATACAGATGTTTGTGGACCACTAAATGTTAGTGCCAAGGGGAACTACCACTACTTCATAACTTTTACTGATGATTATTCACGGTATGGTTATGTATACCTATTAAGGTACAAATCTGAAGTATTTGAAAAGTTCAAAGAATTCAGAAGTGAAGTGGAGAAACAAATTGGTCGTAGTATTAAAGTTCTTCGATCGGATCGAGGAGGTGAATATTTGACCAATGAGTTTCTTGATTATTTACGAGATAAGGGATTATTTCACACTGGACACCTCCTGGAACTCCACAACTCAATGGGGTTTCAGAAAGGAGGAATCGAACATTGATGGACATGGTTCGATCGATGATGAGTTCCACTAGTTTACCTCTTTCATTCTGGGGCTATGCCTTAGAAACAGCAGCACATATTTTGAATAGAGTGCCGAGTAAAGCTGTACCCAGCACACCTTATGAGATGTGGTGTGGCAAAACACCCTCGTACAAGTATTTGAAAGTATGGGGTTGTACTGCTTATGTGAAGCAGTTAGTGGGAGATAAGTTGGATATGAGATCCATCTTATGTAAATTTGTGGGGTATCCAAAAGAGTCTATTGGATACTATTTCTATGACCCCTCTGAACAAAAAGGTGTTTGTTTCGAGGAATGCTGTATTCTTGGAGGAAGAGTTTCTCTCAAAGAATAGTGGAGTCATAGAACTTAATGAAGAACCACAGGAAATTCCACAAATAACATACCAGTAGAGACTGGACCATCTGAAACACAACCTCTTCGGAGATCTGAAAGGGTTTCTAGGGCGCCTGAGAGGCTATACCTATTGTTAGAGAACAATGAAGAGGGACTCCTTTTGGATAATGATCCAATAAGCTATGATGAGGCAATGTCGGACATTGACTCAGATAAATGGCAAGAAGCTATGCAATCCGAGATAGACTCCATGTATTCCAACAAGGTATGGACCTTGGTTGATCCACCACAGGGTATTGTACCTATAGGTTGTAAATGGGTTTACAAGCGAAAACGTGGTGTAGATGGAGAAGTAAATACTTTTAAAGCAAGACTGGTTGCTAAAGGTTATACTCAAAAACAAGGAGTTGATTATGAGGAAACTTTTTCACCAGTAGCAATGCTTAAATCTATTCGGATATTGCTAGCCATAGCTGCGTATTATGATTACGAGATATGGCAAATGGATGTGAAAACTGCTTTTCTTAATGGAAACATTAAGGAAGACATTTATATGAAACAACCACAGGGTTTCATATCCAGTGGGAGTGAGCAAATGGTTTGTAAACTTCAAAGGTCTATTTATGGACTTAAACAAGCTTCGAGGAGTTGGAACATCCGGTTTGATGAAACGATCAAAACGTTTGATTTTCATAAGAACCCGGATGAACCATGTGTTTATAAGAAGGTGAGTGGGAATGCAGTTGCATTTGTTGTTCTCTATGTTGATGACATCCTACTCATTGGGAATGATGTAGGGATGTTGCAGTCAACAAGGACATGGTTGTCAAAACAGTTTTCCATGGAAGACTTGGGAGAATCATCTTTTATCCTAGGGATAAAAAATCTATAGAGATAGATTTAAAAGGATGATCGGACTATCCCAATCTATGTACATAAATAAGGTGCTAAAACGGTTTAGCATGGAAGAATCTAAACGTGGATATATTCCAATGAGTCATGGGGTTTCACTTTCTAAAACGATGTCTCCAAAGACACCTGAAGAAAGAGAACGGATGAGTCATATACCATATGCATCAGCTATTGGTAGCATAATGTATGCAATGTTATGTACAAGACCTGATGTGGCTCATGCACTTATCGTAACGAGCAGATATCAATCTAATCCAGGTGAAGAACACTGGAAAGCCGTTAAGATGATTCTTAAGTACTTACGAAGAACTAAGGATATCATTATGATATACAGCAATGGAGAACTGAAACTAGAAGGCTTTACTGATTTTGGTTTTCAGTCCGATAAAGACGACTATAAATCCATGTCTGGATACTTATTCACTCTGAATGGAGCAGCAGTGAGTTGGAAAAGTTCCAAACAAGAAACGATTGTTGACTCTACGACAGAGGCTGAATATATTGCTGCATCTGATGCTGCAAAAGAAGCTGTTTGGATAAGGAACTTCATCCAAGGGTTGGGTGTAGTACCATCTGTTGTTGATCCAATAATGATTTATTGTGATAACAATGGGGCTATTGCACAAGCAAAGGAGCCAAGATCTCATCAAAGATCTAAACACATTATGAGACGATACCATTTGATTAGAGAAATCATTGGTAGAGGCGACGTCGTAATGGAGCGAGTCGACTCAGCAGTAAATATAGCAGACCCCTTAACTAAGCCTTTATCACAGAAACTGTTCGAAGGACATCTTGAGAAGATGGGTCTAAGATACATGAGTGATTGGAACTAGGGCAAGTGGGAGATTGTTAGAGTAGGATACTCGGCGTTCCAATCAGATTGGACATATTCTACTTGAAAATACAATCTATTGGAATTATATTATATAAAAGGCCTTACTCTATTTTAAGAGTAAGCATTTATACTATATTTGCACTTAAGATAAAATCCGTAGATCACATATAGCTATAAGGTATGGTTACGCATAGAGATGGTGATCATGGAACATACCTTGAAAGTTGTGATCTTAAATACAGTTCCAAGTCGTTGGATGTTTCGATATGGGATATCGAATAAATCCGGAAAAGACTTGCACATATGATGTATACTTGTTGAACAAGAATGTTGCATTCCATCAACATTAGCGTGTGACGCAAATACATATATGTGGGTGCTTGTTAGAGAACAAGTTCACTGAATATGACCGTATGAAAATTCTTAATGATAATTTATCTTTCGAATAAGAATTTTCATGTTACAATAGTACATGATTAACCCTTAGACTTGAGGCACGATGGTAACTTTGTGCATATTATATTTTACTTTGATTTATCCTTTTGATTGCTAGCACAATCGTATAAAGGGATATTTTGGGTATTATATTAATATGTATGGAAGTTTGTCAGTGGCCAACAAAGAATTCGACACTTATAAAGATAAGTGAATTTCCTATGTGTTTCATAGTTAGTAATTCAAAGTCCTTGGCCAAGGCGGGATGAATAGAGATTCATAAAAGAATTACTAAACTTGAAATGGAATCATAGTTATTAAATCAATTTGGGTTTCAACAAAATCATACCCAAAATTTAATCAGGAAATTGGATGTCGAAAGGATTTTACATGTATGGACTTGTAATCGAAATAGGTTTACTCGCTATTCACTTAATACTAGATTCATGCTACTTGCTAGATGTTCCTATGATATGTGGGTTCTTGAAATTAAGGAGTTAATTTCATGAATAAGAATTAATTAGATTAATTCAAATTACATAGAGTTGTAAGCCGACTACTAGTATTACTTGTGAACCTAAAAGGTCACACCAATTTTTGAATGAAGGTAAAATTCAAATAGTAATTCTAAAGAGTTAGAATTAATTGACAAAACTAATTTGATTAGATGTCAATTAAAGGAATATATTAAAATAATCAGTTAGATTGATTAATTGTATTTTTTGGATATTAATTTAGTAATTAATGGAATTACTAAATAAATAGTTGGAATTTAAAATTGGATTTTAAATTTCAAATCCAAATAATAATATGATTATTAAATGAGGAGATGGGAAAAAAGATTAAAATAATAAAGTCTTGAAAAAATATTTTCAAGATTTATTATTTTATATTAATAAGAATAAATTAATTATGGTGGTTTGGAGTTGTTAACCACTCTACATAATTAATCTTAATTTTATTAATACAATATTTAGTGGGAATAGTCCTTTTCAAGAATGAATATTTTATGAAAATATTCTTGAAGACTTTTTATATTTTATGAAAATATTCCACCAAATATTATTATTTTATACTAAAATGTTTAGTATAAATATGGACATACTTGATGTTCATTTTAATCTAAGTTTTGCTATATTTTTTCAAGAGTTGAAAAAGAGAAAAAGAAAAGTGTTCTTCAAAATATAAAACAAGAAAGAGTTCTTGTAAAAATCTCCTCAAAATATATTCTATACTTATTGAATAAAAACCGAGTAGTTTCTACTAGCGAAGAAACTATTCCGAAACCGAATTTAAAAAGGTGGACAAGATTAGAGGGAAAACATTTGGATTCCTAAAGCGAGTAACATCAAGAAGTGGAAGTTACCAAACCGGGAATTGATTTCCTCATCCTTCGTCAATTTTGAAGGAGTTCAAGAACAAAGGTAAATTTTAATTTACTTATAACAAATCAAAATTTGTATTATTACATGTTTTAAATGATGACGACTCGTGCATTCGCTATATGTACGTATGGGTTGAGTGTTTATACGATAAATACTTGTTTTTGAAACATAATTTTCCGCTGCATATAACCCGTAAGGTACAGGCGAACCCAACATAAATACCTTTGAATCTCTAAATTATCTCAATCTACACACCCATAGTCTTCATTTACGGGCTCATTTTCAGGACTTAGCATATACTTCTTCGCTTGATCATAGCATGACATGCTGTAGATTTTTTAATTTGTTTGTGAA
>BKCP01008449.1:0-84820 GCA_008636005.1 Striga asiatica
GAGGGTGGGCATGTGTTCGAAGACAAAAATCCACCATGTCTAAGGCGTCCGGACTGGGTGGCCACATGTAACGACCACTCCTTCGAGGGTGGGCATGTGTTCGAAGACCAAAATCCACCATGATTAAGGCCTCCGGACTGGGTGGTCGATCCTAGTGTTGGGTCGATGAAGACATGGATCCTATTGGAGACCTCGGAGTGGCAGGTCGATCAAGCTCGTTACGGATAGCTCCTCGGTGGCAGGTTGATCTTTATTTGATTCTTGGTTTCGTCGAATTTTTTTTTGACTTCAAGGGCAGGGAGATGGATTTCATTATGGATAGCTCGAGCAGACCTCAGTGATAGGTTGATGATCTTTATTTGATTCTTGGTTTCGTCGAATATATTTTTCAACTTCAAGAGAAGGTAAATGGAGTTCATTACGGATAGCTCGTGCAGACCTCGGTCGCAGGTTGATGGTTTACTTGATTCTGGTTTTGTTGATATTCATTATTGCTCAAGCAGTGGCAGGTCGATGGTATTAATTATTGTTCGAGCAGGTTGATGGTTTTTGATTGGTTTGGCCTTGTCAAAATTATCTTTCGACCTCGGTAGCAGGTTGAGGGTATTCATTATTGATCGAGCAGGTTGATTGCCTTTTATTTTATTATGGTTTTGTTGAATTTATTTTTTGACCTCAATGGCAGATAGAGGGCATTAATGACGACACGAGCAGATTGATGGTTTTCTCTTGGATTGGTCTTGTCGAACTTTTTTTTTGACTTCCGTGGCAGGTCGAAGGAGTTCATTCAGAGCAGTTCATGAAGTCAGGTTATTCAGGATAATGGTTTCATTTGGTTTGATTTTGTTAAAATGCAGTTCTTTGACGTGAGAGTGGCGTCAGCTCATTCGGATTTTGAGAGAATATAAAACAATCTTGATTTTTAAATTTTGAATTGGGGGGCGATAGGACGAGGTGGTCTAAGAGAGCTCGAACATGGTGATCGAAAAACAACAAGACGTAAGTTCAAAATTTTAAATTCAAGACTTCAGTTTTCGGTGTTCCACCCCAGTGGCGGGTCTCTCGGTTTTCGATCTAAGTGGTCATTCGACTTTTGGTGTTCGACCCTAGTGGCGGGTCATTCGGTTTTCGACCTCAGTGGTCGTTCAGCTTTCGGTGGTCGACCCCAGCGGCGGGTCACTCGATTTTCGACCTCAGTGGTCGTTCAGCTATCGGTGTTCGACCCCAGTGGCGGGTCTCTCGGTTTTTGACCTAAGTGGTCATTCGACTTTTGGTGTTCGACCCTAGTGGCGGGTCGTTCGATTTTCAACCTCAGTGGTCGTTCAGCTTTAGGTGTTCGACCCTAGCGGCGGGTCAATTGATTTTCGACCTCAGTGTTCGTTCAGCTCTCGGTTCGATGGTCTATTGGTTTTTGATTTTCAACCTCAACGGTCTCTCGATTTTTGGTGTTCGACCCCAGTGGCGGGTCATTCGGTTTTCGACCTTAGTGGTCGTTCAGCTTTCGGTGTTCGACCCCAACAGTGGGTCACTCGATTTTTGACCTCAGTGGTCGTTCAGTTCTCGATGTTCAACCCAGTGGTGGGTCTCTCGGTTTTCGACCTAAGTGGTCATTCGACTTTTGGTGTTCGACCCCAGTGGCGGGTTATTCGGTTTTTGACCTTAGTGGTCGTTTAGCTCTCGGTGTTCGACCCCAGTGGCGGGTCTCTCGGTTTTCGACCTCAGAGGCAGGTCGTTCGGTATTCGACCTAAGCGGCGGGTCTTTCGGTTTTTTACCTTAGTGGTCATTCGGTGTTCATTTGGGGTCCCGAAGAGGAATTTTACTCTTGGATCGAGTCATGCTTACTCGACCAGAGTGGGGGGACTAGATGATATAGGATATTATATACTAGACCAGTTTTAATGGACAAAAAGGGAATATATTGAAGAATAAGCCTACACATGGCTAGGACACGTGGCATGATGCTATTGGACAAGCCTAATTTGTGCCATAAGGTACACTCCCCCTATAAAAGGGGGATAAGGTATCTCATCTCTCATACTCTCTACATTCATAATTATACTCTTGGGATTTGGAGTGATACTGACTTGAGCGTCGGATGCCTGACGCCGGGACCCCTCCCAGCGTTGGGTCGTTGCAGGTTCGGTGGTCGTTCGAGTTGAAGGATCCTGGGTGAAATCTTACTCACTTCATATATTTTATAGTTTGTGGAGAGTCGAGCCTTCGACAGTTGCAATCCATTCTGCACTTGCAGTTCAACATATCAAGTGGGGACGCTGTACTGGGTGCTACATTTTCTATAATCGCATTGTCCTGGCTGAGGTATGTATGTAAGAGTTAGGTTGCCTGAATAGGACAATAACATAGCGAGTAGGTCCTTTCTAGCTAAGTGAACCGAATGCTAGTTAAGATAAGATAAGAAATATAGTATAACTCTGAGTTAGTTCCAACTTTAGATGGACATGAGAGTTAGTTTGCCTAAGCATGAGCGATGACCTACATATTAGGTCTTGCAGTCAGTTGAGCAGTAGATATAGTCAGTCAGCCGAGCAGCAGATATAGTCAGTCAGTCGAGCAACAGTTATAGTCAGTCAGTCGAACAACAGTTATAGACAGTTAGTCGAGCAGTAGTTGTAGACAGTCAGATAGGCAGTAATTATAGTTAGTTTACTTATTTATATGCCTATGGTTATCACATTAGATGTATGCGTTTATTATACTAAGTGTATGTTTGGTTCGCAACGCGTTAGTATAATGTTTATCATCGTATCTTTCTGCCAAATCCATTAGGTATTGGCATATATATTGATGTCATGATATGTTATTATATTGGATGTGTATTCAGTGCCGCTTCCGGCGAAGCACGTTGATTTATTATGCTCATCCCCCCATTAACCATTTTTCAGGTGACATAGTTTCGCGTGGTGCGTGAACGGATGATGTGGTGGTGGTCATAAACGAGAATATTATTGAGTAAACATTTCATGTATTATAAGAACATGCATGCCTGAATTATTTATGTTTTATTGTCAAACTTGTATTTGCTTCCGCATTCAGAACAATATTCGAAACAGTATTCAACATTCTAGTCTATGCGTGCTTAAATCCTGAGATTTCCATGGCGCCTTACTAGAGTACTAAATTTACTCGGTTGCAGGTGTAATAGATTAAAGAAGATTAAAGATTAAAGAGAGTTAGATTAAAGTTGAGTAGTATCTCGCAATTAGATTAAAGTTGATATGGGATATTATACGCCTAAAGAATATGCCGGTTCATTGGGCCAGTCGTACAAGCCCAATATTGGAAAGGCTACATCAGTCGAGCAACAGCGGACTGAAAGGAAGTGGTCGAGCATCGGAGCAGATCTGGTCGAAGATCGACCTACCAGAGGAGAACTCATTCGATCGACCACTCGACGAGTGAAGAGCTATCGAGGGCGTGGCTTGAACGCGAGAAAGCGCGTGGACTTCGTCATGAAATCTCAAAGGAATATTCAGGGGAATAATTACCCTATGCTCAGAGGGGGCATGTGGCAAGAGTACATTGGTGCAGAGCGATAATGGTGATAACCACCTTTGACACACACACACACACACACTGTGTGTGTACGGATGGGCAGATACGGGCAGCGCTAGGAGGACAACTCACCAAGTCCGGGCAGCTCCTAGGGCAGGTATCTCACTCCTATTTATATAGGAGTGAACCATTCTTGTTACTTACGATTTATCCATTCTATACTTTAGAGAATTGAGTGAAATATATACTTACTTAAGCATTGGAGGCTCTTCACCGGAAAAACCGCCTGGTGTGAGAGTTGTTTGCAGGTACGCAGCGTTCTACCGGTGAGGAAGAGGAAGACGAGCCGATTTCAAGCCGGTCAGAGTGTTTTGCGTTACCATTTGACGCCGTCTGTGGGACCTTCGTTCAAAAAGTAGTGTGCTGAGATTACTGAAGCTTGGTGGCTATGGCGGACGGAATTCCTAGGAGAGATTTGCAAGCGTCATTCGATGAGGCGTGGACGACGACGAGGCCATTTGGAGAAGGCCCTCCGTCGGGCTTCTCTAGACCCTCGTATACACCAGGGACTCCGATGCCTGTTCCACAAGGTGTGGGGGTCACGCCGGTGCGTCCAGAGGCCGATGTGGGCTCAAGCCGAGCTCAGGAGGCCCGTGTGACTCAGAGAGCGGCGGTCCCAATGCCGTTGCAGCCAGATGATGAGAATGCGGCACGACAACTCAAGAATGCCGCGAGTCGGGCTTATAACGCGAGGAGGAGGTTAGCACGGAAAGGAGGCAACGCGCTCGTACTCGAGGCAGGTATGCCCGGGTGCAAAGGCGACGCACGCGAAGGAGTCGGGGACGCAAGCGGCGCGGGCCGGGAGGCCGCGTGGGCATGCGCTGGCGGGGAGACGCACGCGACCATAGTCCTCGAGGAATTAGGAAATGCAAATGGGGAGAGTGCACGCGCGCGCGGGGACAAGAATGCCTTAGTCCTCGAGGCAATAGGCGAGGCGGCCAAATGCGAGACCCATGGCGGTTAGGGTTTCGGGCGTGCCGCGCAAGTCAAAGATCTTTAGGATTCTTTACTTTATGCTTTCTAGGTTGTTTAGGACTCCTAATATTTTATTGCTTTATTAGAGTTATAGTTAGATTAGGAATAGATCTATTTGATGCCTATATAAAGGCCCTTCCTCTTCTTATTTTTTATCATTCAGAAATTAATAGAAAAACCGAACTTTTGTTCAAACACTTTGCCTTAGATATCTTCTTGATTTCTTTTGCAATTTTATCGTTTCGAAGGGGCGCGGTTGTGTGAACCTACGAGGCACCTATCGACGATTCAAGGCACGAGTTTGTGGCTTATCGGCAATCGGGACACGCGATCTTCATCATTGGTGCTTTCATTGAGAGTATCTAGATCGTGTGTCTTTTCCTACCCCCATTCCCTTTCTTTTTTCTTCCTCTTTATTTTCGTCCCCCTATAAAAAAAAATGATTACTATTTAGCTCGTGCTCTAATCAAAAAAAAAAGTAAGATCCCAAAAAAAATCAAAAACTTCAAAACAAGTTTACGAAGTAAAGAGCGAAAGCAAGAGAAGAAAGCCATGGCCAACAAGGAGATGAAGAACATGATCGATAATCTTGATGCTCAAGTTAGAAGTATGAGCGAAATCATGGATACCTTCGGCGAGGGGCTCGACACGACCAAAGCATCGGTTCGTGATCTTATGGAAATCGTGAACCGAAGGTTTGACGAGATGGCTCGCAATTTCCAGCAGCAGGTGCGGCAACCGCCTCCACGACAGCCAAGGCACGATCGACCCGAGGAGGAGGAACATCGGCACGATGAGCGCGAGCACGAGGAGGACTTCGATCAACGGTCGCAAGCATCCAACGTGCACGACCGTCCGAAGCTCGACAAACCGAGGCTCACGCTGTCCACCTTCACCGGCACCGATCCCGAGGCATGGCTCAACCGAGCTGTGCAATACTTTGAGCTCAACGAGACCGAGGCTAATGACCGCGTGCAATATGCGGCCTATTATCTTGATGGCGAGGCTAACGTCTGGTGGCAATGGCTCACGAACGTATACCGCAAACGACAGCGAGTCATTAGGTGGAGTGATTTCGAGCGCGAGTTACTCACGCGTTTCGGGACTTCCAACTACCATAACTACGACGAGGCCCTTTCGCGCATACGCCAAACCGGCAGCCTGCGCGATTACCTGAAGGAGTTCGAGAAGCTAGCTTGTCACGTCAGGGACTGGCCCGAGACTGCGTTGGTCGGGGTATTCATCGGCGGGCTTAAGTATGATCTAGCCGCGGAGGTTCGATTGGAACGGCCCGACTCGATGCATGCGGCCATGGAGATTGCCCAGCGCCGTGACGATCATCTCATCGCTACTCGAAGGGGACGGGCGGACGCACGTTTCCCCGAGCCACGACGTACAACCAATGTCGCACCGAGCATCAGGCCACTAAGCGGCACGCGACTACCAAACCCGGAGATCAAGCGACTATCGCTCGAGGAGATAAGACGTCGACGTGAGAAGGGCCTATGTTTTAAGTGCGAGGAAAAGTTTGTACCCGGCCATAGGTGCAAACAGGCGTTCGTGATCGACGTGGTCGAATCTGACGAGGAGGATCCATTGACGGACGAGCTGGAGGTTGATGAGGTCGAGGCACAAGTGGAGGAGGCCGAGATCTCGATGCATGCGATGGCTGGCACGCGCGGCCCGAGGACGATGTGGCTACCGGCATGGGTCAAGGACCGACGTGTAATTGTGCTCGTCGACAACGGGTCATCACATAATTTTATCAACGCAACCCTCTCCCAGAAATTGAAGCTACCCACAACCACGGTCGAACCTTTCGACGTGCGCGTAGCCAATGGCGAACGGTTACGATGTTCCGAAGCCTTGAAGTACGTACCAATCAAGTTCCACGGAGTAACCGTCAGGGTTGATCTTTACGCTCTACCACTCGTGGGACCCGACGTAGTGTTGGGGGTCCAATGGCTAGAAGGGCTGGGCGAAGTGACCACCAATTATCGAACGGGGGTCATGAAGTTCGACTCGGGAGCACAGCGAGTCACACTAAGGGCGAGCGAAACCAGTGGGACCAGGGAAGTGGGTCTCAAAAACATCGAGCAAGTAGGCGGACAGGTGGTCAACTTTATGTGGTAGTGATCGAGGAGCTCGAGGTTCGCAAAGGAATGGTCGAGCGATCGCAGGAGGAGATATGCGATTTGCTCGAGCAGTTTGATCGTGTCCTGGGCGATCCGAAAGAGTTACCACCGCACCGGGAGTTCGACCATCGCATACCACTAGTGGACGAAAAGCAAGCAGTGCACGTTCATCCCTATCGGTACGCGCACTTCCAAAATACGGAGATCGAGAAGCAGGTAGGCGAGATGCTCGAGTCCGGGCTCATCCAGCATAGCACAAGCCCATTCTCGTCGCCGGTCCTACTCGCGAAGAAGAATAACGACACATGGAGGTTTTGCACGGACTATCGCGCCCTTAATGCCGCAACTATCAAGGACCGATTTTCGATTCCAAGTGTCGACGATATGCTCGACGAGTTAGGAGGGTCGCGCTACCTCTCCAAGCTCGACCTTAGGGCCGGATATCACCAAATCCTTCTCCATCCAGCGGATATTCCGAAGACGGCTTTTCGCACGCACCAAGGGCATTATGAGTACCTAGTGATGCCTTTCGGTTTATGTAACGCACTGTCGACCTTTCAGTTCGCAATGAACTCCATATTCAAGGAGCACCTACGCAAGTTCGTGCTCGTATTTTTCGACGACATTCTAGTATACTCGAAAACTTGGGATGCACACCTCGAACACTTGCGTGTAGTAATGGAGATTCTGGAGGAGAACTCATTTCACATCAAGCCATCCACGTGTTCTTTCGGACAGGAATCGGTCGAGTACCTTGGACACTTCATATCGTACGAAGGAGTTATGGTCGACCCGATAAAAATCGAAGCAATGGTGAACTGGCCGAAACCAACCAGTCTCACACAACTTCGGGGCTTTCTCGGCCTTACGGGTTACTACCGTAGGTTCGTAAAAGATTATGGAACCATTGCCAAGCCTATCACCAAGATGACCAAGAAAGGCGGTTTCAAGTGGACGGATGGTAGTGAGGCCGCGTTCGAGAAATTAAAGCAAGCTATGACGACCACACTAGTGCTCGCCATGCCCAGGTTCGAGGCAATGTTCGAAGTCCATACCGACGCAATTGACATAGGGATTGGGGCGGTCCTGGTGCAGGAAGGACGGCCTTTGGCTTTCCTTAGTAAGGCGTTGGGCACGACGCGGCTGGGTATGTCCGCATACGTGAAAGATATGTTGGCCGTGGTAGAAGCCGTGCGGTGTTGGAGACCGTACCTCTTATGGCAACGCTTCCGGATCGTGACCGATCAACAGCCCCTCAAACACTTACTAGAGCAAAGGATTGTGACGCCGGAGCAGCAGAAGTTCGTCTCGAAGCTCATGGGTTTTGACTTCGAGATTGTGTACCGGCTCGGGCGCCAAAATGCCGTTGCCGACGCGCTGTCCCGACGCACGAACGTAGCGGAGCTCGAGGCTATCTCGGGGCCGACCTGGCCGTGTGGGATGAAGTGAAGGCGGCTCAGGAAGGAGATGCGCAATGCCGGGATCTTCAGCGCAAAGTGGACGCGGGAGACGCGGCCGTTACGGACTATGAGCGGCACAACGGCCTCTTACTCAATCGAGGTCGGGTTCTCGTGCCGGATGAGAAACCACTCCCCGAGAAAATCTTGCAGCACTTCCACAATTCTAGGCTAGGTGGACACTCTGGGTTCTATAGGACGTGGGCAAGGATGGCCAATACTTTCTACTGGCCGGGACAACAAGGGGCGGTGCACGACTATGTTGCGCGCTGCGATGAGTGCCAACAGACCAAAGCCGACGCTCGACGACCAGGCGGACTGCTACAGATGTTGTGTACAAATTATTTTCTTTTTACCGAGCACCGAATCAAATGATTCGTTTCCCGGGTCGATCTCTCAAGGAAGACTGTTCGGAATTTAGTATTGATGTCGATTAACTTATACGTAAATCCTAAACACTCTAATCAAAATCGATTGAATAATAATTAACTAAAATATCAACTAAGAAATAACAATAATAATCTACCTAAAAATATAAACAATACAATAATAAAGAAGCTAGGGAATCGGGAATAAATCACTTCCGGTTTTACACTCATTCAACGACAATCAATAACTCGGTTAAGTAGTTCAACTAACTAACTCATTTAGCAGTTCAACCATACTAACTCTCGTAATATATGGAAAAACATAAACGAGCAAATTAACGAAACAATTAACACATAGACAATACGTCTCCGAACATGTCTATTCTAAACGAGCCAAGTTCTATCAATTTCTCCCCTTTCGGTTATGAAATAGATTATTTTTTACAACTCCTCCCCTCTCGGTTCTACAAATTGTAATTCACAACATTAACAAACTTTAACTTAATAAATCAATATCAAGCACAAATCAAAGTGTCACTCTTTGATTATATCATAAAATTAACCTAAATGTCACTCTTAGGTTATAAAGATTTACCAAGTTTAATTTATTAATTCATGATTAAAACAACTCGTCAAGATGGAATTATCAACATGCGTATAAACGAGCTTAAACCGGAATAATTATTCCCTACCCCTAGCTAATGATTTAGCTATTCATATAAAAAATAAACTCAACATAAGATTCATTGCAAATTATAATTACAAGAAAGAAAACATACATGTAATCCAAGTTGATGAATAAAGTTGATACAAACGCCAAACTGAGAATAAATACACGCCAAACCGGAACAAGTACAAGCCTTGGAGAACACCTCCAAAATTCAACACAAGAACTAATCTAGAAACACACTAAGTAAAAGTAATGGAAGGATTAAAGGATTGTGATTAATTTGGATTTTTAGGAGATGGTTTGGATGATGAATGAAGTGGGTATTTATAGATGATAAGTAGCATACCAATATCAACACTATCAACCATTGTCAACACTATCATCAACAACCATCATCTACCAAGGAGAAAAAGGAAGAAAAGTGAAGAAAAGTGAGAAAAATCGTTGCCAACTCGCGGCCTTCTCGCGACTGCACTGCGCGGCTTTACGTTTTTGGCTCGTTTTGGCTCGTCCGAACTTGAAATTGAGTTCCGTTTTTTCCTACGCGTAGCTAACAAACCCCTCTATCCAATGATGCTTTAAAACCACACTTTTGCCCAGGATATAAATTTTGTGGAATTTCCAACTTTTAAAAGGGTCGGTAACTTGCGCGGCTTCGCATTTTGGTTCCGTCCGGATTCATCCGAACTCAAAATAAAATTCTGGTTTTTCCTATGTGTAGCCAATAATTCCACCATGATTGCCCGGTCTATAATCGACTCCTCACGAGACTTTCGACCTGCACACCAAAAACGAAGAAAAACCAGAAAAACACACGAAAAACACAAAGAAAACCAAAATGGAACAAAATACATAATAAAACACAAAACTAACTAAAAACTAACAAAAAGACTTAAAACAGGGAAAAAGAATTACAAAATAATAACGGAAAACGTAACAAAAATAGTACAAACAACAGCCATTGCCGGTACCAGCTAGGATTTGGGAGGATATCACGATGGACTTCATCGAAGGGTTTCCATTGTCAAATGGATTTGATGGCGTAATGGTGGTTGTTGACCGTTTGACCAAGTACGCACACTTCGTGCCATTGGCGCACCCGTACATGGCAAAGTCCATCGCAAGGCTGTTTGTGGAGTACATCATGAAGCTACATGGGATTCCAAGGTCGATTGTTTCTGACCGTGACCGGATATTCATGAGTAGTTTTTGGTCCGAGTTTTTTAAGCTACAAGGGACGGAGCTATCAATGAGCTCGGCCAACCACCCATAAACGGACGGTCAGACCGAGGTCACCAACCGCACATTGGAGCAATACCTAAGGTGCTATGTGCACCAGTTTCCGAAACAATGGGAAGAGTACTTGCCTTGGGCCGAGTATTGGTATAACACCACCTATCATAGCTCGACAAAGGCGACACCTTTCGAACTAGTGTACGGGCGAAAGCCTCCAACGCTAGTGAATTATGTGGCGCGAAATGCCGTAAACGACGAGGTTGATCGCGAATTAATGGAACGCGACCTGATGTTGCGTGAGTTGAAGAAAAATCTTGAAGGCTCGATCAACCGAATGAAGGCCTATCATGATGCAAAGCGACGCGAAGAGAGCTTCGAGCAAGGTGACTTTTTCTACCTTAAGTTGAGACCTTTTAAGCAGCGTACGGCGGCACAAAAGGCCAGAACCAAGCTCAGCGTTCGCTACTACGGCCCATACCAGGTTCTGAGTCGCGTAGGCAAGGTGGCCTATCGACTTGAGCTTCCGGAGGATTCACACATCCACCCAGTGATTCATGTTTCACAGCTCAAGCGAAGTTTAAGTGAGTCGCACCGAGTGAATGACCGACTGCCGGCAACGACACAAGATGGACACATCGTTGTGCAACCCGGTCGCGCGGTCGAATATCGGAAGAGTAGGAAGGCTGGTCGATATCGATGGGAGGTGTTGGTCGAGTGGGAAGATTTGCCGACGGAAGAAACGACATGGGAATGCGGTGGTCCCAATGCGGTTGCAGCCAGATGATGAGAATGCGGCACGACAACTCAAGAATGCCGCGAGTCGGGCTTATCACGCGAGGAGGAGGTTAGCACGGAAAGGAGGCAACGCGCTCGTACTCGAGGCAGGTATGTCCGGGCGCGAAGGCGACACACGTGAAGGAGTCGGGGACGCAAGCGGCGCGGTCCAGGAGGCCGCGTGGGCACGCGCGGGTGGGGAGACGCACGCGACCATATTCCTCGAGGAATTAGGAAATGCAAATGGGGAGAGTGCACGCGCGCGCGGGGATAAGAATGCCTTAGTCCTCGAGGCAATAGGCGAGGCGGCCAAATGTGAGACCCATGGCGGTTAGGGTTTCGGGCGTGCCGTGCAAGTCAAGGATCTTTAAGATTCTTCTAGATCCTTAGTTTCCTTATTACTTTATGCTTTCTAGGTTGTTTAGGACTCCTAATATTTTATTGCTTTATTAGAGTTAAATTTAGATTATGAATAGATCTATTTGATGCCTATATAAAGGCCCTTCCTCTTCTTATTTTTTATCATTCAGAAATTAATAGAAAAACCGAAATTTTGTTCAAACACTTTTGCCTTAGATATCTTCTTGATTTCTTTGAAATTTTATCGTTTCGAAGGGGTACGGTTGTGTGAACCTACGAGGCACCTATCGGCGATTCAAGGCACTAGTTTGTGGCTTATCGGCAATCGGGACACGCGATCTTCATCACAAGATCTGGTCGTGATGCAGCAGCAGGGAGCGGTGGTGCAGGGAGTAGCACTGCCGCGGGTGGAGAAGCAGCGCACCAGCCAGCAGATGGTGATGACTAGGCAGGAGATGCAGCAGATGATGGCGAACAATGCGGCACAAGCGGTCCAGCAGGTCACTCAAAGCCTTTCTCGAGTGGCTGCTGGGCCAATGACGGTGGAAGGTGATGTGTCTAGTTATGGAGGAGATGGAAAGACTCGCGGAGTAGGTGAGACAGATGCAGGCCAAGATGGATGGTCGGCCGGAGAGGCGTACTCGAGGATATTTGTTCTCGAGAGATATATTTGCCACACCATTACCCGCGAATTTCAGGGACATGAGTCTGATGTTCGATGCAATTCTGACCCGTCGAGGCATGTGAGGGCATTTGAGAACTTAGCTGTGTTACATGGTTATTCTGATTCTGTTAGCTGCAGGGCATTTTTATAGACCTTGAGGGAGGCGCACTCGACTAGTTTCAGCAGCTTCCTCATGGATCGATCTCAGATTTCGATAATTTTGCGGAGAAGCTGATGACCGAATATGCGAGTGCTGTGGCGCAGGAGAAGACGTATCTGACTTTGATGGCTATGAGGCAGGAGGAGAAGGAGTCGCTGCGCAAGTATGTGGCTCGATATAATCAGACTTGTTTCGAGATCCCCACGACCGCTGATGAGGTTAAAGCAGGAGGGCTGATAAGGAGTCTGCGAGTAGGGCTTTGTCGAACGTGTTTGGCCAAGACCCCTGCTCGTACTTATGATGAGGTGCTGAAAGGGTGCAAGAAGTATATTAACCTCGAGGAAATGGAGGGGAGTTCGCTAAGTTGGAGGAGTTGTCTAGGCCAGAGCCCAAGAAGGAGAGCGAACTCACCTAAGAGGGTTTCACCAAGGAGAAGATCGCCCAGGAGAGAAGGGCGTGGTAGGATGGATCGAGGACGAGAAGATAGGTGGAAAGATCGGCTAATTTTAGGAGGAAAACGGTTTCATAATTTTACGCCGTTGAACGCGAAGATGGGGAAGGTGTTGGTGGCCATTGAGAAGAAGATAGATGACAAGGATGTGACGTGGCCTAGGTCGAGGCATGAAGGACCGACACAGCCCAGGTCGAGGAGGTACTGCGGCTTTCATAAAGATTATGGGCATACGATGGAGAAGTGCAGACACCTCAAAGATAAGATAGAGCGCCTTATTAGAGTAGGGCATCTTAAGGAGTTTGTGTACGAGGACAAAGTGAAGGGAAAGGAAAAGGGGAGATATCAAGAAGATTCGGTAGAGAGGAGCGATCGAGACGATGATGAAGAGGATGAGCCTCGAGGAGGGAGAGGTGATCGATGAGGCACTGGGGGTAAGAAGAGATGTGGGAGTAGAGATCGAGGAGGTCAGGAGGATCAGGGTCTTGTGAAGAGGGAAACAATATACATGATTTCAGGAGGACCAACAGATAGAGACTCAAACAATGCGATGAAGGGGCATGTTTGAGCAATAAAGAGGAAGAGAGAGGAGGTGGGGATTACTGCTCGAATGCCGAAGATAAGTTTTTGGGCAGAGGATGATGAGGGAGTGGTGTTTCCCCACAATGACGCATTGGTGATTACGCGGAGGTGGTAGGCTTTGATGTGAAGAGGGTGTTCATTGATACCGGTAGTTCGGTGGATGTAATGTTTTATGATTGTTTTGTGCAGATAAACAAGGAGCTCAATCTCGAGCTGAAGCC
This sequence comes from Striga asiatica, assembly GCA_008636005.1. NCBI lineage: Eukaryota > Viridiplantae > Streptophyta > Magnoliopsida > Lamiales > Orobanchaceae > Striga > Striga asiatica. The sequence goes on from BKCP01008449.1 coordinate 13,628, forward strand.
GGTGACCACAGCCTTATATGGATTCAATGGAGGTGAAGTGCTGCCAATGGGAGAGGTGAGTCTATCTGTCGCCTTGAGGAAAGGAGCGACAAGAAAGGTGAGGATGGTTAGGTTCATGGTCGTAGGAGCGGAATCCTCGTACAACATTATCATGGGGAGGACCAGTTTGAATGCATTCCAGGTGTTCGTGTCAACGTACCATATGACGATCAAATATTCATTGGCGAAAACGTTGGCTAGGTCGCAGGGGATCAGCTTACTTCGAGGAGCTATTACCAAACCACGGTGAGCAACAATAAGCAGCTCGCGAGGAAGTAGATGAAGGTGGAAGAGGGAATGCTGAGTCGACCTGGGGGTTCGAGGTCGAAGGAGGAGAAGGGAAAGCCGAATAATGGGAAGGAGAAGACGGAGATGCAGCCAGGAGGGGAGATTGAGGAGATCCAAATGGTGGAAGGTTTTGAGGAAAGGAAGTTTCGAATAGGGAAGGAGTTGGAGAAGCCCATAAGGTCAAAGTTGATTAGGTTGATAAGGGAGTTCGCGGATGTTTTTGCATATACTGCTGAGGAGTTGACGGGGATAAAGGCGGAAGTAATTGAGAAAAGGTTGAATATCGATCTCTCGGTGGGCCGGTGAAACAAAAAAGGAGGCACCATGGGGTGGAAATGGACAAGGTGATCGAGCAGGAGGTGAAGAAGCTGTTGAAGGCGAGTCATGTTAAGGAGATCCAATTCTCTGAGTGGTTGTCCAACACAGTGATGGTGTCCAAGTCGGGGGAAAAGTGGAGGATGTATATCGATTTTCGCAACCTAAATAAGGAGTGCCCGAAGGATTTGTATCCGTTGCCCCGGATCGACCAGCTGGTCGATTCCACTGCAGGATGTGAGTTGCTCAGTCTGATGGATGCATCCCAGGGATATCATCAGATTTCTTTGGCCCGGGAGGATAGGAAATGAGTGAGTTTTGTTACGAGCAGGGGCACCTATTGTTATGTGGTGATGCCCTTTGGCTTGAAGAACGCGGGGGCAACGTACCAGAGGCTGGTCGATAAAATCTTTAAGGAGCAGTTGGGAAGAAACATGGAGGTGTATGTGGACGAAATGTTAGTAAAAAGCAAGGAGGAGGTCGATCACGTGAATGATCTGAAGGAAACCTTCTTGACTTTACGGAGGTACGACATGAAGTTAAACCCGACTAAGTGCTCTTTCGGTGTCGGGAAAATTTTTGGATATATGCTGTCGAAGAGGGGGAACGAGGTGAATCCAGAGAAGGTGCGGGCGGTGATCGAGATGAAACCGCCCACGAAGGTGAAGGAGGTGTAGATCCTGACGGGCCGGATTGCGGGGCTGAGTTGCTTCATATCGAAGGTGGCGGAGAAGAGTGGCCCCCTGTTTCGAAAACTGAGGAAAATCTCGAAATTTCAGTGGATGAAGGAGGCCCAGAGAGCATTCGAGGAGTTGCAGAAGGTGTTAGTCAACCTACCTTTGTTGGCCAAGCCAGTCCATGGGGAGGACCTTGTGCTATATATATATCGATTGGTAAAACGACAGTGAGTTCAGTGTTGTTGAGGGAAGAGAAAACGGTGCAATTTTTGATCTATTATGTGAGTAGGGTGATGCAAGGGGCAGAGAGGAGATATTCAGAAATCGAGAAGTGTGCCTTAGCAGTGGTGGTTACAGTAAGGAAGTTGCGGCCTTATTTTTTGGGCCATAAGGTGAAGATGAGAATGAACATACCTCTGGGAGAAACTTTAGGTCGACCCTCTGTATCGGGTCGACTGGTGAAGTGGGCAGTCGAGCTGAGCGAGTATATGATAACATATGAGCCTAGGAGGGCGATCAAGGCGCAGACGTTTGCTGATTTCATACAGGAGGGCACAAAAGTGGAGGAAGAGGTAGAAAGAGTTTGGCAGATATTCGTAGATGGCTCGGTATCGAGGGTTGGAGGCGTCTTGGGCATCGTGTTAATCTCGCCCAAAGGAGATAGTCTGGAATTTGCAGTTAAGATAGGGTACCGAGTGTCGAATAATGAGGCGGAGTACGAGGCAGTTATCAAGGGAATGGAGTTGGCCATGGCGGGAGGAGCCCGAAAGATTCAAGTGCACTCCGATTCTCAATTGGTGGTTGGCCAATTCCAAGAGGATTTCGAGGTGAAGGAGGAGAGGATGCAAAAGTACGTAGAGGAGATGAAGAGGTTGCGAGAAGAGTTTAGCTCATTCGAGCTGGTGCAGATATCTCGAGGGGAGAACGGTCGAGCAAATCTGTTATCCAAAATAGCACAGAATCTGGTCGATTGTAAGAGCAAAAGCATAACTTTGCTGCACATGGAGAAGAGTGTGGTCGAATGTGTAACACCCCGCTTATCAGAGTAAATTTTTCGCAACTTTTATTTCAAAATTACTTATAACTCTTTCGAAATCTTTTTGCGAATTACTCGGAATGCTACTTAAACTCCTTCTTCCTAAAAATCTGTTTAACTTTAACTTTGTCTAATTATTTATTTTAGACATAACAAAACAGATTTTTATATATATATACTTGCATTTAACTATATCATGTTCATATTTATGAAATGATAAAAACTTGAAATCTGAATTTATTTAAAATGCAAGTTCACATATTAATAAGCGTAGCGGAATTACTTAAAAACGTGAATAAATATACAGACTTATTTCATTTATTACAAATGTCCTTTGAAATGAGTACTCGACCATCACCACCACTTTATTTGCTCACACCTCCGGCCCGACCCTGTTACCTGAAAAACATAATGGGGGGTGAGTACTGGTCCTTTTGTACCCCTTTAATACCCATACTGAAGTAAACATCAATAATAATACAATATCATGATCTTTGGTATATATATAATAACTGTAACTTAATCTGACCGATATATTATTGGATACTTGTGCACAATCTGATGGATATTTCTAAGGCACGTATCGCCTCCATCAGAACTTAGGATATAATCTTCGAGACAAATTAATGCCTCCTCATCCCAAGCGTATAAACTTAAACTGTATACATACCTCGAACATGATAACAATATTATACTCAATGTAATACCCAGTCTGGGTCCCCACCTTTCTCCTTTGAAATCGTAAGTGTTGGTCTTGAGTAGCTAACTCTTCAAGCTACATAAGAATACGTAAACAAATATACTAAGTACTATGCTCGTATACTCGGATTTTCAACTCTTTCGGATAAATCATCCAAATCTTATAAAATCTCAATATTCTTGTTATGGTTCAAACTTTTCTTGATCTTTTACTCAATCAAATACTTACTCATATTATTTCTCCCAAATCTTATACATATGGCTTATACTCATTTTTCACTTGATTATCTCGAAAGTGAAAAATAACTCAAATCATACTAAACTTTTCATCATAATATTAATATGTGAGATTTACAACAATCTTTATAAAATTGTATACTCAACATATTAAACTAAAACTTGGTCAAATTGCTCATTACTCATAGAAGAATTTTTTTCTAAAAATTCCATTTTAAAACTTAACCATGTACTAAATACTCTTGCATATAAAATCATCTTGACATGTATGCCATATAAATATTTTAACTCACTCATTTCTCAACATAAAATCATGAAATTTGGCAGTCATGTTCTTAACCCATATATAAGCATGTCGTAAAAATTTCATAATTTTATCATGCGTATATATCGAGTTATTAAAATTTTAAAGTCACAGCTGAAATAAAGAACATAAAATTCAACTTGCATGCTTAACTTCAAAAATTTATAACTCAAGCTATGCTATGCCAAATGACATAATTCTTTCACCTATATACTCAGCACTTACACAAGAAATATCCATAATAAGCTTAACATACCAGGTTATGCATATCATGCTCAAATTCAAATCAAAACAGTACATATATAACATGTGATTGTGCTGGAAACAACTTATCATATTTTTTTCATTTTTAAATTTTCTTTAAAAATTGAATATATATATATATGGCATGAAAATACATCAATATTCACTTAATATAAACTATAACATATGATAAAAAGGTAGCATCTAACCTTCTTCAAGAAATTTGAAAATGAAACTTCGGAAGTTGATCTCAACTTATCTTCGTCAAGATTTCTCTCAATTTATCTCTCTTTCTTACCCTCTTTAGCTAAGACTTTGCTTATTATGATGTGAATTTCGAGCCTATGCTGATGCTCCTTTATATAGGGTAGCAAAGGAGACAACATCACCTTCTTTACCTCAATACTCTACCATAAACAACACCTTAGGGCCCTTACCATTAATGTTTTCTAAAATCTTGCACAAATGTGAGTAAGCTTTGATAATTACTTGAAAGGCATGATTTCTCTTGCATATATCAAGACAAAACTCCTCCATTTGACCATACCTTCATTATGGCTCGAATTTAATATGAAATGGCCCATTTATTACTTAAGAATACTTTAAAAATTTTTATAAAATAAATAAAGATAAAGAATAAAAATCATAATTTGTAAACTTCTCCAAATCTATAGTCAATGCTTAGAAAGGGCCATAATGTGATCCTAATCTGATTTCCATGATAAAATTCGTGACTTAATGAAAAATTTCCAATTTACAGAACCGAATTCTGAATTAAAACGAACGGTTACCGAAAAATCGAAAATTCTGAAAATTTCAGATTTCCATCTTTTGCTTTTGGCCTTTTTCCTTTTTATGCTGAAAATTTTTAACTCTTATTAATGATCTTGAAACTTGTAAAAAAAATACAAGAAAATAAATTTTTCGGATACGAAATCGGACTTAATTATCGACTACAACCGAACATCGAAAAAAACTCGAAACTTGCGAATATAATTTCGAATATACTCTTAATAGACCTTCTTGTCTAAATAACTTCTACTTAATCCTTATAACTTATCAAATCATATAAGTCACATAAAATACTTAGGAATTTATAACATTTACTCGACTAACTCAATTTAATGAAAAACGATTCTGATTTAACTTTAATGTCGAGCCAACTAAAAAATAAAATTCTAAGAGATTTATTAAGGCTTGGAAATATAAAAGATCATTATTAATAAAAGTAAAATATTTCTAACTTAGAACTGAAATAATTACTTTTATGAATTACTGAATGGGATATTACAGAATGTGAGGTGGTCGAAATCAAGGAGGTCGATGACTGGAGAGCGTCGATATTGAAGGAGTTGAAAGAAGGTGGGGGTAAGAGTGCTGAGGAGGTTCTTCGAGCATGAAGGAGTGTTGTATAAGCGATCGTATGCTTGACCCCACTTGAGGTGTGTTACGCGAGAGGAAGGTCGATATGTATTAAGGGATACGCACGAAGGATGTTGCAGTGATCATAGCAAGGCGGGTTCCTTGGTGGCAAAAATTCTAAGGGCAGGATATTTCTGGCCAACTATGAAGGAGGATGCAAAAGTGATGGTGAGGAAATGCTTGCAATGTCAGAAACATTGTCCACTTATTCATCAACCGGCGAAGACGATGACTACGATGAGCGCCCCTATTCCATTCGCGCAGTGGGGTGTCGATCTGGTGGGGCTGATGCCGCAGGGAACAGGTAAAGGAAATTTTTGATTGTGGCGGTAGACTATTTTACGAAGTGGGTGGAGGCCGAAACATTGGCCAAGATTACGGAGAAGAAAGTCATACAATTTTTATATAACAGTATTAGCTAAAGGTTTGGTGTCCCAAAGGTGCTGGTGTCCGACAATGGAACACAATTCAATGGCAAACGGATTCGAGCATGGTGCGAAGACATGAAGACCGAGTAACATTTCGCATCGGTCGCTCATCCATAAGCCAATGGACAAGTCGAGGTGACCAATAGGATCATACTGAACAGCCTAAAAACCAGACTAGAGAAGGCGTCGGGTGCGTGGGTCAACGACCTCACTTCCGTATTTTGGATGTACCGAACAACGCCAAGGTCGACAATAGGGGAAACACCCTTTAGTCTGGTATACGGCATGGAGGCACTACTTCCGGTGGAGACCGAAGTCCCGTCCCAGAGATCGAGCACATACGATCCAGAGCAGAATGAGAACTTGATGATGGCGGCCCTCGACACAATCGAAGAACTTCGAGAACGTGCCCTTGATTAGGGTCGAGGCATACAAGCAGAGAATGCGGGCATCACATGATAGAAAGGTGAAGGTCAGAAGGTTCCAAGTGGGTGACCTGGTCTGGAAAAGGGTCGACTTGCTGAAACATGTGGGAAAGCTCGAGCCAAACTGGGAAGGAACATACCTGCTTGAGAAGGTCCATGCGGGAGGAGCATACTCCCTCAAAGACGCTGAAGGAAGATCACTCCCCAGGTCATGAAACGTGGATAACTTGAAGAAATATCATGTTTAAATTTTTTCCTTTCCCCTTTTTGCAGGAAATTTTTCACAAAAATGATGTAATCAAATTCTCAGTTTCTGATTAATGAAATCTCATTTACAAGTTTCAATACCTTGTCTAATTATTGCTTTATCCTACTTTGTATATGTGGTGTCACACGATAACTGGCTGTTCGAAGATAAAAATCCATCATGATTAAGGCCGAAAGGCTGGATGGTCGGATGTAACGACCACTCCTTTGAGGGTGGACATGTGCTCGAAGACAAAAATCCATCGTGATTAAAGCCGAAAGGCTGGATGGTCGCATGTAACGACCACTCCTTTGAGGGTGGACATGTGCTCGAAGACAAAAATCAATCATGATTAAGGCCGAAAGGCTGGATGGTCGCATGTAACGACCACTCCTTTGAGGGTGGACATGTGCTCGAAGACAAAAACCCATCATGATTAAGGCCGAAAGGCTGGATGGTCACTTGTAACGACCACTCCTTTGAGGGTGGACATGTGCTCGAAGACAAAAATCTATCATGATTAAGGACGAAAGGCTAGATGGTCACATGTAACGACCATTCCCTTGAGGGTGGAAATGTGCTCGAAGACAAAAATCCATCATGATTAAGGCCGAAAGGCTGGATGGTCGCATGTAACGACCAGTCCTTTGAGGGTGAACATGTGCTCGAAGACAAAAATCCATCATGATTACGGCCTAAAGGCTGGATGGTCGCATGTAACGACAACTCCCTTGAGGGTGGACATGTGCTCGAAGACAAAAAACTCCATCATGTTTAGGGCCGAAAGGCTTGATGGTCGCAGGTATTGACCACTCCTTTGAGGGTGAACATGTGCTCGAAGACAAAAATCTATCATTTAGCTTCCAAGAATGCGCTCGACGGCTTACGCGCGGTTTGCGGTGGACTCACGGAGGAGCAGCTGGCGGCCTTCCTTGACGGGGCTCGGCTGAGGCTCGCGGTAGAGCAGTGGCTCCAGTACGGCGGAGACGGGCCTGCGCGTGGTGGTGGGTCGTCGGAAGGGGCTGCTCGCAGAGGTTGGTCTCGTCGGCGGCCCGTGAATGAAGGATGGCGGCTTGCGGAGGAGCAACGACGCTCGGGGTTGCTGGAAAAGAGGTTGCTACACAGCGTTGATGATCGCTGCTGGGGTGCTCGTGGCATGCTGATCGCGAACGGAGGAGGGGTTGCAGCGGTTCGTCGCAGAGGAGAAGGGCCGCCGGAGGTTGCTGTGCGGTGGGGGCCTGCTCGGGTCGCGGCGAAGAAGCCTGCTCGGGTCGCGACGGAGGAGCCTGTCAATGGAGATCGCAGGGGAGAGGGAGACCTCGCCGAAATCGGGTCTGCTGGTGGTCTCGCGAGCGAAAAAGGCAGCGAGGGTGAACGGCGCTCCGAGGTACTGCTCGCGGAGGATGATGGTGGCGACAGCAAAACGAGAAAGAGATCTTGAGGGCGGCGATGGATAGATTGAGCGAGAAGGGTGAGGGAGAGACCGAGATGCGACGAGATTTGCAAGAGAAAAATGAGATGAGAGGTTGCTGAGGGATTTTTTTTTGTCTGCGGGTTTTGCCAAAGAAAAACCAGAGGAGCGTGATTTATTAGTCTAGGGTTCTCTATCTTATCACACAATAAAGCACGCACACACACACAAGGGTAAACCGGGTCGGGTCAAGGGGAAAGCAGGGTCAAAGCGGGCGGCTTCCAAGAATGGGCCGGTTTGGCTGGTTTGCTCGGGCTCGATTTTACGGCTCTGTTCTTGATCGCTTAACAATTTAAAATAAAATCGGATATATATTTAATACACACAATATTTAATAATAATATTAATAATAGGCATTCAAACATTTAATTCACAATTAGGAATTCGTTAAATAATAATAATAATAATAATTATATTAATAATAAGAATAACAATAAATAATATCAATAATAATAATAAATAATTCTAAATACTCCATAAATAACGGGGTGCTACAGTCTACCCACCTTATAAAAAATTCCGTCCTCGGAATTCAAAAAACAAACCACGACAAGATACTAACGAGAAATAAGTGGAGACAACATCAACACATGAAATTTCGGTACCTCCTCCAAATATCAGCTTCCCTCTCACTCTTCGTAGGTCTCGACCCATACGAAGTATACATACTCTCCAATCGAGACTCGAGACACTGCCCAAAACGATCCGAGACCTATATCTGGCCATCTCGAGTGAATCTTGCATATGGCAAAGGAAACTAATCGACAAGCCTCATATATCGAGAGCTGTTGATTAGAGAATTCATACAGCGGTTACAAAGGTTAACACTCATGAAAAAGACTACTGGTTTACCGACCCAAAAGAACATAGTTGGTTTGTAGTTTAATGCACTGTCACCCGAGAGATGACACACATACTGGCGTTGCATAAGCGGGGCGCTGGGACGCGTGCGTGCACCTGTTCGGAGACCAGCTGCAACGTCAAGGTTTGGCCATACACACTGGCCTGGGGAGTTCCTGCGTTCGGTGATGGTGGCGGCAGCTCTCGTGCGAGTCAACGGTCGGCCACTGCAGTTGGCCTCACGTCTCTCAGCACGAGCGTGCGGGCTCGGCCACCACTTCGCGTGGCTACACCCATCAAGGTTCGGCGTTCAGTTCAAGGTACATACCAAAAATTTCAATTTCTGGGTCCATAGGTTTCTAGATACTCAGATGAGAGAAGGTTTCCCTACAAGACTTCCCAACCTACAATAGTTCAAGAAATACTGCTGAGCTACAATTTCCCATAGAATCGAACATTGGCATCACTGCCTAGAAACATTGGCGGGATCGCCAAACGTTAGAATGGTTAGCTCGCTTGACCCTTTCGACTGACAATGTCGGCCGTCACGACAACTTTTACTCAGGTAGCTAATCGTGCCGGCGGTCCTACAACTTATAGATTTCACACTTCGAGGTCTAGTATAATGCTTCTCTCGCAAGTGTTTCCAGCTATATTATAACACTGAACAGACTAAGTCACATAGACCACATATACATGAAAATTGAGGAAAAGCTAATTTTTGAAATTCACAACTCAATTTGGAAACCTAAACATAAACTTGCACCAATTTTGAGTATGCGCGATGAATATAAAAATGCATGTAGCTTTTAGTGTAAAAATCATATCATGATGAAACCACTTGGAAGATATCCCTAACTTATGTCTCTATCACTTTCATAAAGAACACTCAGGCAGATAAAATCATTTAAAGACACATAATACAACAAACATCCAAAACATATGTGCAGTGGATAAATGAAGATATACAGCTTGACAGGTTCTCAATGTATGCACAATAACCGAAGCTACAGACATTATATTACTGAAATTAAAAACCCCCAAGGTACCTAACTAAATTCTCTATAACTTCTCTGAAGACCCCATTGGAAAATTATAACATTATCAAAGAGTTTGAATATAAAACATTTAGTTTGCAAAAACAGCCAGAGAACAATTTTTCAAAAATACAACACCTTAGTAAAACGGCAACAACTCAAGCTACACAACTCCAATTCATACAAACTTAAAACCTACAGAATCTAAACATGGAAAAAAAATTAATGAAGATCATTTTTGCATATAATCACGTTTATGTCATCAAACAGAGCACACATTCAACATTTAAACAGAAACCTGTTTTCATAAAAACTGGGTGTACATCCACTTAAAAAAATCATATAAAATCAGTTGGAACTCCAAATTGCATAATTTCAATTCCTACAGGCAGCTTTCATCATATTTTACATTTGTCATGAAGAATTCATATTCATAAAGGCACGTTAAGATTATAAAAAACATCCATGAACTAAGGTCAAGGTTTCTTCCCGAATTTAACAAAACTGCATGCTTGTGTAAATTGAAAATTCATATAAAATCCATTTCAACTCCAAATCACGAAATTCCAAAACTCGCTGAAACCTAACTCAGACAACTACAAAACTCAAGAAGAACATTTGTCCAAGAAACAGCTTATTGGTTAACAAAAATAGAGCACAATAGAGGTAGCAATTTCGCATGTCAAACCCAAAACAACATTTAACATCACGCTTCGAGCTAACATGAATTCACTCTTGCTAAGATGCAAGAGACATCAAATATACAATACCAGAGGTTTAACAGAGGACATAAACACGCATAATTCTGGCAACCTATAAAACATCGACTCATCTTATAATTTTCGAAACCTGGCAAAGGTCCAAAGAGGGCGAATACATTCCCGGTCTAATCGAATGAGTCCTCATTTGAAGACATTGAATAGTATTATATACCAAGGGAAACTGCTATGGGCATAACTTATTTCCATAACAACATACTGAAACTTTCAACGAGGGATCTCTAGAGTCCGAACTTAACTGTATATCACTAGAGTTCAAATTTAAACCAAGGTGGATAGATCCTAAGCCCCAAATCACATCATATCATTTTATCTCAATTATCAGGAAACACTTAAACGATTTTAAATTCACTTATGAAACTCATACCTGAGTTGGCGCGGCACGACGAAAGCCAGTGGTCATATACATAATATGCAAGTATTTCACATAATTCACACATACCAGTCTACAGAAACGCAGACTGGCTCTGATACCAAACTGTAACGCCTCACTTTGATTTCAAAGAAATTTTGGACTTTCAGAAAAATCAGAATAAATTTTTTAAAATTTATTTCAAACATTTGTGGCGTTACTCGTATATTTCAAATTACTTCAACGACATAACATCAATTTCATAACATAGATCATATAACTCCCAAAACGGGGTTCATAAATCCATAAATAATTATTTCACCCAAATCGGGTTCCCAAAATAAAACACAAGTTTCAAGACATAAGAATGTCAACGAGGCATCTCCCAATAGTGTTTCAACACTTAACAAAATCCTCAGAGTCCGAAAACTCATCAATCATAAATAGTCATAAATATAGCGGAAGCAAAATCAATTAACGACCGGTCTCATAGACCGACTACCACTCACTCACTCCGCCGTCGTACCCGCCTTGCTTAACCTGAAACGTTAATTTTAGGTGGGGATGAGCACAGTTGGAAATCGTAGTGCTCACCACTATGCAGTAAACATTAATCAATATAAAAAGCAGTAGTCATAAATAAGTCAGGTATGGTCGCAACATGTATACAAATCAATTAATTATCCCATCTCCTATCCCAGAGTCAACCCTCATGTGCACATCTACGCATAGACTACTGCTGATACTCGATTCGAACGCCAAAACATACGAGTTAGTCTTACAACGATGCCCAGCCAGTAGGAGTAATTCACCCCGCCAGCCAAGACCTACGAATTGGTCTTACAAGCGGAGATCACCAACCAAGGGCCCCTGCCCCGGTCTTACGACCATACATAAATAAAGAAGACTACCCATCGGGTACGTTCTATAGCTACAGGGATAACCGTTCGACGACCGGTACAGCTCACATCGAAGGCTATATGGTTCACATGCATACATTGATCATACCCCAAATTAAACGTTTATAACATTTACAGCATATCAATTTTAAATAAAACCCACCTGGTCGAAGCGAAAATTCACAGTCACGTTTCTCAAAAGCAGGATGAGGTCAACACCTCAAAGTACCTACATTAAGTGAAGATATTAAAATCAACACCTTATCTTGACTTACAAAGGATATCACAGTTTGACTTAGTTGAACTTGATTCGACTAAGTTGTTCGTGAAGTCTTGTGGACATTGGAACACTTAGTCTCGGCTCTAAGACTCAACCAAAAACACGCATGGAAATTCATATAATCTCAATCAAAGATTAACCAAGTCAAACAACCAAAGAAGCAGAAGGCGAGTCAGTTTACAGTTTTTAACATAAAAAATTATATTTTCGAAAATACTAGCCAATAATCACAAAATCTAGTTGGTCAGGTTACCAAATGAGTTAGACTCTAAAATTTTAACCACAAATTCACCTTCTAGAACTTAGTAAAACCACCAAGTTTCAGTCTTAAATTAAAAGAACATGATTTTATAAAATTCGAGCAAGTTTGTAGCAAAAACGAGAATCAATTTAAAACCCGACTGAATGAATCATTCAAACTCTGAAATTTTTATGTAAGGAACATCAGCATGTGAATAACATTGTGTAACAATCTCAGCTTTAAACCCCTAACACTCGAATTAATAAAATTGTAACCAACAATCAGCAGATTTCGGATTTTCAACAAAGCTGAACCTAAATGAACTTTAAAAATTCCAATAGTTTTACAGTATAAAACACATTACAAAATAAGCAGTTCAACTAAAAATCAAAAATTTCCAACATCAGATCAATTTATCATGATTAAAACAATTGTTGGCAGAATCAAAAAATAAATTATTTCCCTTACTACACTCAGTCCAAAAATTCTGAAAATTTTACACAACATCTAAACATGCCAGAGACACAACATACCCGAAATTTATCAATTTTAGAGCACAACTCAATTTATTATGCGTTTAACACGTTTCTGCCCAGAAGTCGATTTATTTAATTAAATTAGCTACCGGCCATGAATAATTATGAAATTTTTACACGAGTTACAAATACATCAGAGGGACCTACACACAAAATGTCACCTCAATTGGATAAGTATACTATGTATAGTGAATTTAATACAAAAACAACCACAATACAAGTTCAACAATTTATGTAGGACTCGATTTATGACGAAATCATCCGAGGTCTTCACCATAAGACCAAGGAGTCCATAAGGTTCAAATTCACAGCAACTTAATCACGAATTGACGAGGTCTCGTTCAATTTCTCAAAATAGAAAAGCTCGTCTACACACAATCAACATGTTGAACCGAATCAAACACATTAAATTATAGGCATATAATAAATCAGATAGCATGTTCAACACGTCAATTAAACACGAAATTAACAGGAGGGATGAGCCTCGGTACCGTTCTCGAGAAAACGTTCGAAAAACGGCAGAGGGAAACGAACGGTAGGGATGGCGAACACACGGTGGCGCTCGACGGCTTACGCGCGGTTCGCGGTGGACTCACGGAGGAGCAGCAGGGTCGCGGCCTTCCTTGACGGGGCTCCGCTGAGGCTCGCGGTAGAGCAGCGGCTCCAGTACGGTGGAGATCGGGCCTACGCGCGGTGGTGGGTCGCCGGAAGGGGCTGCTCGTAGAGGTTGGTCTTGCCGGCGGGCCGTGAATGAAGGATGGCAGCTTGCGGAGGAGCAGCGGCGCTCGGGGTCACCAGAAAAGAGGTTGCTACACAGCGTTGATGATCGCTGCTGGGGTGCTCGTGGCATGCTGATCGCGAACGGAGGAGGGGTTGCAGTGGTTCGTCGCAGAGGAGAAGGGCCGCCGGAGGTTGCTGTGCGGTGGGGGCCTGCTCGGGTCGCGGCGAAGAAGCCTGCTCGGGTCGCGACGGAGGAGCCTGTCAATGGAGATCGCAGGGGAGAGGGAGACCACGCCGAAATCGGGTCTGCTGGTGGTCTCGCGAGCGAAAAAGGCAGCGATGGTGAACGGCGCTCGGCGGTACTGCTCGCGGAGGATGATGGTGGCGACAACAAAACGAGAAAGAGATCTTGAGGGCGGCGATGGATAGATTGAGCGAGAAGGGTGAGGGAGAGATCGAGATGCGACGAGATTTGCAAGAGAAAAATGAGATGAGAGGTTGCTGAGGGATTTTTTTTTGTCTGCGGGTTTTGCCAAAGAAAAACCAGAGGAGCGTGATTTATTAGTCTAGGGTTCTCTATCTTATCACACAATAAAGCACGCACACACACACAAGGGTAAACTGGGTCGGGTCAAGGGGAAAGCAGGGTCAAAGCGGGCGGCTTCCAAGAATGGGCCGGTTTGGCTGGTTTGCTCGGGCTCGATTTTACGGCTCTGTTCTTGATCGCTTAACAATTTAAAATAAAATCGGATATATATTTAATACACACAATATTTAATAATAATATTAATAATAGGCATTCAAACATTTAATTCACAATTAGGAATTCGTTAAATAATAATAATAATAATAATTATATTAATAATAAGAATAACAATAAATAATATCAATAATAATAATAAATAATTCTAAATACTCCATAAATAACGGGGTGCTACAGTCTACCCACCTTATAAAAAATTCCGTCCTCGGAATTCAAAAAACAAACCACGACAAGATACTAACGAGAAATAAGTGGAGACAACATCAACACATGAAATTTCGGTACCTCCTCCAAATATCAGCTTCCCTCTCACTCTTCGTAGGTCTCGACCCATACGAAGTATACATACTCTCCAATCGAGACTCGAGACACTGCCCAAAACGATCCGAGACCTATATCTGGCCATCTCGAGTGAATCTTGCATATGGCAAAGGAAACTAATCGACAAGCCTCATATATCGAGAGCTGTTGATTAGAGAATTCATACAGCGGTTACAAAGGTTAACACTCATGAAAAAGACTACTGGTTTACCGACCCAAAAGAACATAGTTGGTTTGTAGTTTAATGCACTGTCACCCGAGAGATGACACACATACTGGCGTTGCATAAGCGGGGCGCTGGGACGCGTGCGTGCACCTGTTCGGAGACCAGCTGCAACGTCAAGGTTTGGCCATACACACTGGCCTGGGGAGTTCCTGCGTTCGGTGATGGTGGCGGCAGCTCTCGTGCGAGTCAACGGTCGGCCACTGCAGTTGGCCTCACGTCTCTCAGCACGAGCGTGCGGGCTCGGCCACCACTTCGCGTGGCTACACCCATCAAGGTTCGGCGTTCAATTCAAGGTACATACCAAAAATTTCAATTTCTGGGTCCATAGGTTTCTAGATACTCAGATGAGAGAAGGTTTCCCTACAAGACTTCCCAACCTACAATAGTTCAAGAAATACTGCTGAGCTACAATTTCCCATAGAATCGAACATTGGCATCACTGCCTAGAAACATTGGCGGGATCGCCAAACATTAGTATGGTTAGCTCGCTTGACCCTTTCGACTGACAATGTCGGCCGTCACGACAACTTTTACTCAGGTAGCTAATCGTGCCGGCGGTCCTACAACTTATAGATTCCACACTTCGAGGTCTAGTATAATGCTTCTCTCGCAAGTGTTTCCAGCTATATTATAACACTGAACATACTAAGTCACATAGGCCACATATACATGAAAATTGACGAAAAGCTAATTTTCGAAATTCACAACTCAATTTGGAAACCTAAACATAAACTTGCACCAATTTTCAGCATGCGCGATGAATATAAAAATGCATGTAGCTTTCAGTGTAAAAATCATATCATGATGAAACCACTTGGAAGATATCCCTAACTCATGTCTCTATCACTTTCATAAAGAATACTCAAGCAGATAAAATCATTTAAAGACACATAATACAACAAACATCCAAAACATATGTGTAGTGGATAAATGAAGATATACAGCTTGACAGGTTCTCAATGTATGCACAATAACCGAAGCTACAGACATGATATTACTGAAATTAAAAACCCCCAAGGTACCTAACTAAATTCTCTATAACTTCTCTGAAGACCCCATTGGAAAATTATAACATTATCAAAGAGTTTGAATATAAAACATTTAGTTTGCAAAAACAGCCAGAGAACAATTTTTCAAAAATACAACACCTTAGTAAAACGGCAACAACTCAAGCTACACAACTCCAATTCATACAAACTTAAAACCTACAGAATCTAAACATGGAAAAAAATTAATGAAGATCATTTTTGCATATAATCACGTTTATGTCATCAAACAGAGCACACATTCAACATTTAAACAGAAACCTCTTTTCATAAAAACTGGGTGTACATCCACTTAAAAAAATCATATAAAATCAGTTGGAACTCCAAATTGCATAATTTCAATTCCTACAGGCAGCTTTCATCATATTTTACATTTGTCATGAAGAATTCATATTCATAAAGGCACGTTAAGATTATAAAAAACATTCCATGAACTAAGGTCAAGGTTTCTTCCCGAATTTATAAAAACTGCATGGTTGTCTAAATTGAAAATTCATATAAAATCCATTTCAACTCCAAATCACGAAATTCCAAAACTCGCTGAAACCTAACTCAGAAACTACAAAACTCAAGAAGAACATTTGTCCAAGAAACAACTTCTTGGTTAACAAAAATAGAGCACAATAGAGGTAGCAATTTCGCATGTCAAACCCAAAACAACATTTAACATCACGCTTCGAGCTAACATGAATTCACTCTTGCTAAGATGCAAGAGACATCAAATATACAATACCAGAGGTTTAACAGAGGACATAAACATGCATAATTCTGGCAACCTATAAAACATCGACTCATCTTATAATTTTTGAAACCTGGCAAAGGTCCAAAGAGGGCGAATACATTCCCGGTCTAATCGAATAAGTCCTCATTTGAAGACATTGAATAGTATTATATAGCAAGGGAAACTGCTATGGGCATAACTTATTTCCATAACAACATACTGAAACTTTCAACGAGGGATCTCTAGAGTCCGAACTTAACTGTATATCACTAGAGTTCAAATTAAAACCAAGGTGGATAGATCCTAAGCCCCAAATCACATCATATCATTTTATCTCAATTATCAGGAAACACTTAAGCAATTTTAAATTCACTTATGAAACTCATACCTGAGTTGGCGCGGCACGACGGAAGCCAGTGGTCATATACATAATACGCAAGTATTTCACATAATTCACACATACCAGTCTACAGAAACGCAGACTGGCTCTGATACCAAACTGTAACGCCTCACTTTGATTTCAAAGAAATTTTGGACTTTCAGAAAAATCAGAATAAATTTTTTAAAATTTATTTCAAACATTTGTGGCGTTACTCATATATTTCAAATTACTTCAACGACATAACATCAATTTCATAACATAAATCATATAACTCTCAAAACGGGGTTCATAAATCCATAAATCATTATTTCACCCAAATCGGGTTCCCTAAATAAAACACAATTTTCAAGACATAACAATGTCAACGAGGCATCTCCCAATAGTGTTTCAACACTTAACAAAATCTCAGAGTTCAAAAACTCATCAATCATAAATAGTCATAAATATAGCGGAAGCAAAATCAATTAACGACCGGTCTCATAGACCGACTACCACTCGCTCAGTCCGCCGTCGTACCCGCCTTGCTTAACCTGAAACGTTAATTTTAGGTGGGGATGAGCACAGTTGGAAATCGTAGTGCTCACCACTATGCAGTAAACATTAATCAATATAAAAAGCAGTAGTCATAAATAAGTTAGGTATGGTCGCAACATGTATACAAATCAATTAATTATCCCATCTCCTATCCCAGAGTCAACCCTCATGTGCACATCTACGCATAGACTACGGCTGATACTCGATTCGAACGGCAAAACCTACGAGTTAGTCTTACAACGATGCCCAGCCAGTAGGAGTAATTCACCCCGCCAGCCAAGACCTACGAATTGGTCTTACAAACGGAGATCACCAACCAAGGGCCCCTGCCCCGGTCTTACGACCATACATAAATAAAGAAGACTACCCATCGGGTACGTTCTATAGCTACGGGGATAACCGTTCGACGACCGGTACAGTTCACATCGAAGGCTATATGGTTCACATGCATACATTGATCATACCCCAAATTAAACGTTTATAACATTTACAGCATATCAATTTTATATAAAACCCACCTGGTCGAAGCGAAAATTCACAGTCACGTTTCTCAAAAGCAGGATGAGGTCAACACCTCAAAATACCTACATTAAGTCAAGATACTAAAATCAACACCTTATCTTGACTTACAAAGGACATCACAGTTTGACTTAGTTGAACTTGATTCGACTAAGTTGTTCGTGAAGTCTTGTGGACATTGGAACACTTAGTCTCGGCTCTAAGACTCAACCAAAAACACGCATGGAAGTTCACATAATCTGAATCAAAGATTCACCAAGTCAAACAACCAAAGAAGCAGAAGGCGAGTCAGTTTACAGTTTTTAACATAAAAAATTATATTTTCGAAAATACTAGCCAATAATCACAAAATCTAGTTGGTCAGGTTACCGAATGAGTTAGACTCTGAAATTTTAACCACAAATTCACCTTCTAGAACTTAGTAAAACCACCAAGTTTCAATCTTAAATTAAAAGAACATGATTTTATAAAATTCGAGCAAGTTTGTAGCAAAAACGAGAATCAATTTAAAACCCGACTGAATGAATCATTCATACTCTAAAATTTTTAATAAAGGAACATCAGCATGTGAATAACATTGTGTAACGATCTCAGCTTTAAACACCTAACACTCGAATTAATAAAACTGTAACCAACAATCAGCAGATTTCGGATTTTCAACAACGCTGAACATAAATGAACTCTAAAAATTCCAATAGTTTTACAGTATAAAACACATTACAGAATAAGCAGTTCAACCAAAAATCAGAAATTTTCAACATCAGATCAATTTATCATAATTAAAACAATTGTTGGCAGAATCACAAAATAACTTATTTCCCTTACCACACTCAGTCCAAAAATTCTGAAATTTTACACAACATCTAAACATGCCAGAGACACAACATACCCGAAATTTATCAATTTTAGAGCACAAGTCAATTTATTATGCGTTTAACACGTTTCTGCCCAGAAGTCGATTTATTTAATTAAATTAGCTACCGGCCATGAATAATTATGAAATTTTTACACGAGTTACAAATACGTCAGAGGGACCTACACACAAAATGTCACCTCGATTGGATAAGTATACTATGTATAGTGAATTTAATACAAAAACAGCCACAATACAAGTTCAACAATTTATGTAGGACTCGATTTACGACCAAATCATCCGAGGTCTTCACCATAAGACCAAGGAGTCCATAAGGTTCAAATTCACAGCAACTTAATCATGAATTGACGAGGTCTCGTTCGATTTCTCAAAATAGAAGAGCTCGTCTACACCTAATCAACATGTTGAACCGAATCGAACACATTAAATTATAGGCATATAATAAATCAGATAGCATGTTCAACACGTCAATTAAACACGAAATTAACGGGAGGGATGAGCCTCGGTACCGTTCTCGAGAACACGTTCGAAAAACGGCAGAGGGAAACGAACGGTAGGGATGGCGAACACACGGTGGCGCTCGATGGCTTACGCGCGGTTCGCGGTGGACTCACGGA
Source organism: Striga asiatica (assembly GCA_008636005.1). NCBI lineage: Eukaryota > Viridiplantae > Streptophyta > Magnoliopsida > Lamiales > Orobanchaceae > Striga > Striga asiatica. Next base: position 33,146 of record BKCP01008449.1, read on the forward strand.
GGAGCTGCAGGGTCGCGGCCTTCTTTGACGGGGCTCGGCTGAGGCTCGCGGTAGAGCAGCGGCTCCAGTACGGTGGAGACAGGGCCTGCGCGCGGTGGTGGGTCGCCAGAAGGGGCTGCTCGTAGAGGTTGGTCTTGCCGGCGGGCCGTGAATGAAGGATGGCGGCTTGCGGAGGAGCAGCGGCGCTCGGGGTCACCGGAAAAGAGGCTGCTACACACCGTTGATGATCGCTGCTTGGGTGCTCGCGAACGGAGGAGGGGTTGCAGCGGCTCGTCGCGGAGGAGAAGGGCCGTCGGAGGTTGCTGTGCAGTGGGGGCCTGCTCGGGTCACGACGGAGGAGCCTGTCAGAGGAGATCGTAGGGGAGAGGGAGAACTCACCAGAATCGGGTATGCTGGTGGTCTCGCGAGCGGAAAAGGCAGCGATGGTGAAGGGCGCTCGGAGGTACTACTCGCGGAGGATGATGGTGGCGACAACAAAACGAGGAAGAGATCTTGAGGGCGGCGATGGATAGATTGAGCGAGAGGGGTGAGGGAGAGATCGAGATGCGACAGGATTTGCAAGAGAAAAACGAGATGAGAGGTTGCTGAGGGATTTTTTTTTGTCTGCGGGTTTTGCCAAAGAAAAACTAAAGGAGCGTGATTTATTAGTCTAGGGTTCTCTATCTTATCACTCAATAAAGCACGCACACACACAAGGGTAAACCGGGTCGGGTCAAGGGGAAAGCAGGGTCAAAGCGGGCGGCTTCCAAGAATGGGCCGGTTTGGCTGGTTTGCTTGGGCAAGCTCTCGGGCTCGAATTTACGGCTTGGTTCTTGATCGCTTGACGATTTAAAATGAGATCGGAAATATACTTAATACATACAATATTTAATAATAATATTAATAATAGACATTCAAACATTTAATTCTCAATTAGGCATTCATTAAATAATAATAATAATATTTATATTAATAATAGGAATAAAAATAAATAATATCAATAAAAATAATAAATAATTCTAAATAATCCATAAATAAACGGGGCGCTACAGTCTACCTACCTTACAAAAAATTCCGTCCCTGGTATTCGAAAAATAAACCACGACAAGATACTAACGAGAAATAAGAGGAGATAACATCAACACATGAAATTTCGGTACCTCCTCCAAATTTCAGCTTCCCTCTCACTCTTCGTAGGTCTCGACCCATACGAAGTATACATAGTCTCCAATCGAGACTCGAGACACTGCCCAAAACGATGCGGGACCTATATCTGGCCATCTCGAGAGAATCTTGCATATGGCAAAGGAAATTAATCGACAAGCCTCATATATCGAGAGCTTTTGATTAGGTAATTCATACAACGGTTACAAAGGTCAACACTCATGACAAAGAATACTGGTTTACCGACCCAAAAGAACATAGTCGGTTTGGAGTTTAATGCACTATCACCCGAGAGATGACACACACACTGGCACTGCATAAGCGGGGCGCTGGGACGCGTGCGTGCACCGGTTCGGAGACCATCTGCAAGGTCAAGGTTTGGCCGTACACACTGGCCTGGGAGTTCCTGCGTTCGGTGATGGCGGCGGCAGCTCTCGTGCGAGTCAACTGTCGGCCACTGCAGTTGGCCTCACGTCTCTCAGCACGGGCGTGCGGGCTCGGCCACCACTTCTCGTGGCTACACCCATCCAGGTTCGGCGTTCAGTTCAAGGTACATACCAAAAATTTCAATTTCTGGGTCCATAGATTCCTAGATACTCAGATGCGAGAAGGTTTCCCTACAAGACTTCCTAACCTACAATAGTTCAAGAAATACTGATGAGCTACAATTTCCTATAGAAATCGAATATTGGCATCACTGCCCGAAAACATTGGCGGGTTCGCCAAACATTAGAATAGTTAGCTCGCTTGACCCTTCCGACTGAAAATGTCGGCCATCACGGCTGCTTTTACTCAGGTAGCTAATCGTGTCGGCGGTCCTAAACGAGTTCGACCACATATACAACTTATAGCTTCCACACTTCGAAGTCTAGCGTATTGCTTCTCTCGCAAGTGTTTCCAGCTACATTATAATACTGAACAGACTAAGTCACATAGGCCACATACATGAAAATTGACGAAAAACTAATTTTTGAAATTCACAACTCAATTTGGAAACCTAAACATGAACTTGCACCAATTTTCAGCATGCGCGATGAATTTAAAAATGCATGTAGCTTTCAGTCTAAAAATCATATCATGATGAAACCACTTGGAAGATATCCCTAACTCATGCCTCTATCACTTTCAAAAAGAACACTCAGGCAGATAAAATCATTTAAAGACACATAATACAACAAACATCCAAAACATATGTGCAGTAGATAAATGAAGATATACAGCTTGACAGGTTCTCAGTCTATGCACAATAACCGAAGGTACCTAACTAAATTCTCTAAAACTTCTCTGAAGACCCCATTGGAAAATTATAACATTATCAATGAGTTTGAATATAAAACATTTAGTTTGCAAAAACAGTCAGAGAACAATTTTTTGAAAACAACTCAACCTAAACAACTCCAATTCATACAAACTCAAAACCTACAGAATATAAACATGGAAACAAATTTAATGAAGATCATTTTTGCATATAATAACGTTTATGTCATCAAACAGAGCACACATTCAACATTTAAACAGAAACCTGTTTTCATAAAAACTGGGTGTACATCCACTTAAAAAATCATATAAAATCAATTGGAACTCAAAATTTCATAATTCCAATTCTTACAGGAAGCTTTCATCATATTCTACATTTGTCATGAAGAATGCATATTCATACAGGCACGTTAAGATCATCAAAAACAGCCATGAACTAAGGTCAAGGTTTCTGCCCGAATTTATAAAAACTGCATGCTGGTCTAACTTTGAAAATTCATATAAAATCCATTTGAGCTCCAAATCACGAAATTCCGAAACTCACTGAAACCTAACTAAGAGCACTACAAAACTCAAGAAGAACATTTGTACAAGAAAAAATTTCTTGGCCGACAAAAACAGAGCACAATAGAGGTAGCAATTTCGCATGTCATACCCAAAACAACATTTAACATCATGCTTCGAGCTAACATGAATTCACTCTTGCTAAGACGCAAGAGACATCAAACATACAATACCAGAGGTTGAACAGAGGACATAAACATCCATAATTCGGGCAACATATAAAACATCGACTCATCTCATAATTTTCAAAACCTGGCAAAGGTCCGAAGAGGGCGAATACATTCCCGGTTCTAATCGACTGAGTCCTCACTTGAAGACATTGAATAGTATTATATAGCATGAAAAACTGCTATGTGCATAACTTATCTCGATAACAACATAATGAAACTCTCAACGAGGGATCTCTAGCGTCCGAACTTAACTGTATATCATTAGAGTTCAAATTAAAACCAAGGTGGATAGATCCTAAGCCCCAAATCACATCATATCATTTTATCTCAATTATCAGGCAACCCTTAAGCAATTTTAAATTCACTTATGAAACTCATACCTGAGTTGGCGCGGCACGACAGAAGCGAGTGGTCATATACATATTATGCAAGTATTTCACATAATTCACACATACCAGTCTACAGAAACGTAGACTGGCTCTGATACCAAATTGTAACATCCCACTTTGATTTCAAAGAAATTTTGGACTTTCAGAAAAATCAGAATAAATTTTTCAAAATTTATTTCAAACGTTTGTGGCGTTACTCATATATTTCAAATTACTTCAACGACATAACATCAATTTCATAACATATATCATATAACTCCCAAAACGGGGTTCATAAATCCATAAATCATCATTTCACCCAAATCGGGTTCCCAAAATAAAACACAAGTTTCAAGATAGTGTTTCAACACTTCACAAAATCTCAAAGTTCAAAAATTCATCAATCATAAATAGTCATAAATATAGCGGAAACAAAATCAGTTAACGACCGGTCTCATAAAATGACTACCACTCGATCTACTCTGCCATCGTACCCGCCTTGCTTAACCTTAAACGTTAATTTCAAGTGGGATGAGCACAGTTGGAAATCGTAGTGCTCACCACTATGCAGTAAACATTAATCAATATAAAAAGCAGTAATCATAAATAAGTCAGGTATGGTCGCAGCATGTATACAAATCAATTAATTATCCCATCTCCTATCCCAGAGTCAACCCTCATGTGCACATCTACGCATAAACTACTGCTAATACTCGATTCGAACGCCAAAACCTACGAGTTCGTCTTACAACGATTCCCAGCCAGTAGGAATAATTCACCCCACCGGCTAAGACCTACAAATTAGTCTTACAAACGGAGATCACCAACCAAGGGCCCATGCCCCAGTCTTACGGCCATACATAAATAAAGAAGACTACCCATCGCGTACGTTCTATAGCTACGGGGATAACCGCTCGACAAACGGTACAACTCACATCGAAGGCTATATGGTTCACATGCATACATTGATCATACCCCAAATTAAACATTTATAACATTTACAGCATATCAAATTTTAAATAAAACCCAACTGGTTAAAGCGAAACTTCACAGTCACGTTTCTCGAAAGCAGGGTGAGGTCAACACCTCAAAATGCCTACATTAAGTCAAGATACTAAAATCAACACGTTATCTTGACTTACAAAGGAACTCACAGTTTGACTTAGTCGAACTTGATTCGACTAAGTTGTTCGTGAAAGTCCTGTGGACATTGGAACACTTAGTCTGGGCTCTAAGACTCAACCAAAAACACGCATGGAAGTTCACATAATCTCAATAAAAGATTCACCAAGTCAAACAACCAAAGAAGCAGAAGGCGAGTCAGTTTACAGTTTTTAACACAAAAAATTATATTTTCGAAAATACTAGCCAATAATCACAACATCTAGTTGGTCAGGTTACCAAATGAGTTAGGCTCTGAAATTTTAACCATAAATTCACCTCCCAAAACTTAGTAAAACCACCAAGTTTCAGCCTCAAATTCAAAGCACATGATTTTTATAAAGTTCTAGCAAGTTTGTAGAAAAAATGAGAATCAATTTAAAGCTCGACTGAATGAATGATTCAAACTCTGAAATTTTTATCCAAGGAACATCAGCATGTGAATAACATTGTGTAATAATCTCAGCTTTAAACACCTAACACTCGAATTAATAAAATTGTAATAACATTCAGTAGATTTCGGATTTTCAACAGAACTGAACCTAAATGAACTCTAAAAATTCTAATAGTTTTACAGCCTGAAACACATAACAAAATAAGCACTTCAACTAAAAATCAGAATTTTTCAACATCAGATCAATTTATCATAATTAAAACAATTTTTGGCAGAATCACAAAATAAATTATTTCCCTTACCACACTCAGTCCAAAAATTCTGAAAATTTTACACAAAATATAAACATGCCAGGGACACAACATACTCGAAATTTATCAATTTTAGTGACCGACTTGATTTATTATGCATTTAACACGTTTCTGCCCAGAAGTCGGTTTAATTAATTAAATTAGCTACATGCCATGAATAATTATGAATTTTTTACACAAGTTACAAATACATCAGAGGAACCTACATACAAAATGTCACCTGGATTGGATCAGCATACTATGTATAGTGAATTTAATACAAAAACAGCCACAATACAAGTTCAACAATTTATGTAGGACTCGATTTACGACGAAATCATCCGAGGTCTTCACCATAAGACCAAAGAGTCTATAACGTTCAAATTCACAGCAACTTAATCAAGAATTGATGAGGTCTCATTCGATTTCTTAAAATCAAAGAGCTCGTCTACACACAATCAACATGTTGAACCGAATCGAACACATTAAATTGTAGGCATAAAATGAATCGCATAGCATGTTCAACACGTCAATTAAACACGAAATTAACGGGAGAGATGAGCCTCGGTACCGTTCTCGAGAACACGTTCGAAAAACGGCAGAAGAAAACGAATGGTAGGGACGGCGAACACACGGTGGCGCTCGACGGCTTACGCGCGGTTCGCGGTGGACTCACGGAGGAGCAGATGAGTCGCGGCCTTCCTTGACGGGGCTCAGCTGAGGCTCGCAGTGGAGCAGCGGCTCCAGTACGGTAGAGACGGGGCCTGCGCGCGGTGGTGGGTTGCCGGAAGGGGCTGCTCGCAGAGGTTGGTCTCGCCGGCGGGCCGTGAATGAAGGATGGCGGCTTGCGGAGGAGCAGCGGCGCTGGGGGTCTCTGGAAAGGAGGCTGCTACACAGCGTTGATGATCGCTGCTGGGGTGCTTGCGGCTTGCTGATCGCGAACGGAGGAGGGTTCACGGAGGAGGGGTTGCAGCGGCTCGTCGCGGAGGAGAAGGGCCACCGGAGGTTGCTGTGCGGTGGGGGCCTGCTCGGGTCGCTGCGAAGTAGCCTGCTCGGGTCGCGATGGAGGAGCCTGTCCGAGGAGATCGCAGGGGAGAGGAAGAACTCGTCGGAATCGGGTCTGCTGGTGGTCTGGCAAGCGGAAAAGGCAGCGATGGAGAAGGGTGCTCGGAGGTACTGCTCGCAGAGGATGATGGTGGCGACAGCAAAACGAGGAAGAGATCTTGAGGGCAACGATGGATAGATTAAGCGAGAGGGGTGAGGGAGAGATCGAGATGCGACGGGATTTGCAAAAGAAAAACGAGATGAGAGGTTGCTGAGGGATTTTTTTTTGTCTGCGGGTTTTGCCAAAGAAAAACCAGAGAAGCGTGATTTATTAGTCTAGGGTTCTCTATCTTATCACACAATAAAGCATGCACACACACATAAGGGTAAACTGGGTCGGGTCAAGGGGAAAGCCGGGTCAAAGCGGGCGACTTCCAAGAATGGGCCAGTTTGGCTGGTTTGCTCGGGCAAGCTCTCGAGCTTGATTTTACAGCTCGGTTCTTGATCGCTTGACGATTTAAAATAAAATTGGATTTATATTTAATACACACAATATTTAATAATAACATTAATAATTGGCATTCAAACATTTAATTTACAATTAGGCATTCATTAAATAATAATAATAATAATTATATTAATATGAATAACAATAAATAATATCAATAATAATAATAAATAATTCTAAATAATCCATAAATAAACGGGGTGCTACACTTGAGGGCCTCCTTCTCCGCTCACTCGGCCGCGAGCGCTTCTTCGAAGGACTTCAGGGCCCCCTCGAGCATTTCTTTCTCGGAGGTGAGGACCCTAGCCTTGGCGGCCGCTTCCTTTATTTTCAGTTGAAGCGCATGACCTTTAAGAACGAGCTCATCCACCTGGTCACTGAGAAGAAGAGATCCTCGCTCGATCGCAGGGATGGAGCGGCTCGAGCTTGATAAAGCTTGCTCGATCAGAGGAGCAAGTTCGACCATTCTCTATAAGGGCACATAATGTAATAGCCCAGTTCTATTATTAATAAAAGTGACTGTTCAGTTCTGAGTTTGAACTATTTCCTTTTATTAATATTGCTCGTTTCTAGTTCCGAGCCCAGTTATTTCGCTATTCAATTTCAGTTATTAATTCCGGTCCATTTATGTTTAGAAATGGATTTTATTTCAGTCGGGATTAATTATTTCCAGTTGACGAATAATCAAAACCGAGTATGTTTCGATAAATCATCCAAGTCAATCCGTGTCCGTAACCGAGTATGTTCGGGCACGAGTCTCGCGCCTAGCCAAGTCTCGAGCCCTAGTAGTCTCGAGTCTTGTTCAAGCCCTAGTCGTGCTTGTAGCCTTACTTGTAATTTTTCTAAGTATGAGATTTCTATCACCGAGCCTTAGAACCAAGTATTTCTCCTCGGCCAAGTGATCCATGCGCCTAGGCGTGTGGTGCCGAGTCGCTCGCGCCAAGGGTCCGCGAGCCCATGCCATAGCCGAGCATGGACGAGAGCTTCCTTAGAAATTTTTTAAGTGTTGTGACTCTTAAGTCCAGCCTCAGTTAAGAGTTAGCCTCGGTCCAAGTAGATGCCGAGCCTAAGCAAGGGCCGCGCCCAAGCCCGCGAGCCCCTTTCGTTGCCGTGCCATGTGCTATGTCATAACCGAGCCTTATGAGGATTATTCTAAGTGTTATAGCATGTAATTTCAGCCATTATTCAGCCTTAGAAGTGTGATATCCTCGCCCAAGGGAATCAGCACATCCAGCCCGCGCGCAGCCCATGCAGCCTCGCGCCCAGGCCCTCTCGCGCCAGCAGCGACAACCCATCATTTTGAGCCCAATTCTTGTAGTTCCGGCCCACTTCCTTCCAAGACCGAATGCTGCGTGTATTAAGGACTTAATGAGGGTCAATTAGAGCTAAGATCTCCCTAAGAAAGTATTATGATTAAGCCAAAGTGGAGCATGTGCTTGTGGTTTATTTTATTCAAGTGTGTAAGACATTGTCTCCCACTACCTTGGTGTCTTCACCAGACCTGACCAGATCCTCTTTCCTCAACATTTGTGCTATGAAAGTCCTCCAAAATTCGTGCTAAGTCAAGCCAAGACTCTCCACCAAGTCCACATGCGCCTAGGATGAAGAAAAAGTCACAAGAGTTGGTCTCCCATGCCATGTCTTGTATGCTCTGCCCAATGCTCTTATAAGCTCAACTCCTAGCTGAGGATGGACCATTTGACACTTAAAATACTCGGAGCTATAGAGAAAATAAGAAAAAAACCGAGGGGAAGGGCCTTAGCCCAACACGCGCGCCTAGTCACGAGGAAGAAGAAGGCTCGAGTTGCACCTTATTCCAGCCAATTTCTCTCGGGGCTCAGTCACTCGATAGTGTTAAGTGGATTTTTAGAAGTCCCCAGCAACCATCATTAGCATCCCAAATCCATTGGAGCAAGCTCAAGCTCCATAGGGCCGAGTAGAGCCGAGCAAAGGTCACCAACACCATTTTCGTACTTCGATGAAGGTAAGCTCGTGCCAAACACGTACAAAAATATTTTAAGAATTATCATGATGAAAAATGATGCCATGCACGTACAAAATATGAAGTCATGAACTTTTAAAGTTAAGGCCCTTAAATTCGAAATCTTTGGTACATGCATGAGTAGGCCGTTTTTAGTAGCTTATAATTCCTCAAAAATCATGTTAATGACATTGGTAAAAGATAGGCATGCTTTGAGTTCAATTGTTCAGTCAAGTTGATAGTGAAATCGAGCTAAATTTCACCGCCGAGCCTAAGTTATATGCATGCGAGATATGACCAATGTGTTAGCCCCTAAAGTCATGATTTTTGATGTTAGTAGTTCGGCCCTAAGTGATTATATAAGTTGAGTACGTTTAGTCGGTGACCTAGGGTTCAAAGGTGCTATATCGGCCATACCGGACCAAGTCATAATCCAACCGAGTTACCCTAGCATTTCTTGGCATATTTTCATGTTTTATATCATGTTATATTGGTTTAATTCGATTGTCACCGGAATAGTGGCCGGAAGTCCGGCAAGGACCGGCCACGGTCATTGGCCGCGCAAATAGCGCGCGCAGTGCCGGGCCGTGCCGCAGAGGCTAGGCTACGCCTCTGTTTATGCGCAGTGTCAGTGCACGTGACGCACCGCAGCCCCCAGCGCAAGCGACAGCGCCCATCAGCGCCTGTCCGTGTCCGTGTCCGCGTGCAAGGTCTCGGCGCCAGTCGCGCCCAAGTACCTCTGACAGCGCCCGACAGCATTGCCCAAGCGTCCGTGCACTCATGGCCTTGAGCCAGTCGCTCGTGCCAGCCGCATGCCCGAGCGCTCAGTGCCATGCCCAGTTGGCCCGAGATGTTCCCAGTAGCACGCCCGAGTGCCCAGTCAGCCTCAGGGCCGCCCGGCAGCGCCCGAGTAGTGTCAGCCGCGCCAGAGTCTACACAAGTAGTACCTAGCCGTTTCTGTCCGCACCTAGCCGTGCCAGACCCGAGCCCAGCGTGTTTGTCCGCGCCCAGCAGTGCCAGACCCGAGTCCAGCCGTGCCCAGAAACACGCCAGCGCCTTAGTTAGCCTGGGTAGTGTCCAGTCACGCCCGAGTGGCAACAGTAGTGCCCGTGCTCGTGCCAGCAACCCCTGGCCGCGCCCAGTAGCGTCGGACCGCGCCTAGCAGCGCCTAGGACCGCACCTGGTCGCACCCTAGTCGTGCCAGCGCCGCACCAAGGGCCTAGAAGGCCCAGCGCGGGACCAATGACGGTCAGTCCGAGGGAGCACCCGACCGTCCGGATCGGAGTGAGCCGGCGGTCGAACCAGTCATCGAACCGGCCGGTTCGACCGGCGGTTCGAGTCAGTTTTTGGTTCGAGTATTTCTGTCCGAGTTTTATTCCAAATTGTACGTATTTTTTCAAGCCAAACCAGTTCAATTGAGCATATCTGTCTAGATTTCAAGACTTAGTATTATTTTAGCGAACCCATAGAGCGTTCCTTTATATCCGGATGAGTTAACTGATAGAGTAGAGCATCCTAGCATATTATTGAGCATATGACGAGCATAGTACTTAGTATATTTTGTTTGCTTACATTTTTACGTAGCTTGAGAAGTCAGCTACCAGCACAGCAGCACTTACGTATTTTCAAAGCAGATTAGGTGGGGACCCAGTCTGGGTTATATATTGAGTATAATAGTCGATATCATGTTCAGGTATGTATATGAGTTTTACCCGCTTAGAAATGAGGCCGAGTTGCCCTCGCCTAAGTTCTGGTGGTGGCCCAATTCGCCTTAAATATACCATCAGAGTGTGCACACGGTACCGGCCAGAGTGTCCGGGAGATTACAGTTATCGGCCATAGTGTCCGAGAGATTTCAGTTTACTTATACATACATGTACTGTGATATCATTATTATAATTGTTGTTTACTTTAGCCTGAGTTTTTATTGAGTACAAAGGGACCAGTACTCACCCCCATTGTGTTTTTCAGATGATAGGGTCGGCGGGCAGGCGTGAGGGCAGTTGTGGTGGTTGTGGTAGTGGATTTGGCACAGCTAGCTATTCCAGGGACATTTGTTTACTTATGTTTGTATAACTATTATGACCATGCATTTTCAGAATCTAAGTTTTGCCCGGTTCGCTCGTTTGAACGGGTCCAGTTTTACATGCTTGATTCGGTAAAAGATTTAATCTGATTTTGTTTAAGTCTAACCAGTCAATAGACCCAGTTTAAAGAAAATGGATTTTTAAAGCAGAAAAGTTTTTAGCAGCATCCCGAGTTAGTTTGCAAACAATTTCGAAAAATTTATAAGCGTTTTCGAAAGTAAAATTTGTGAAAAATTGGCCCTAAGTAGCGGGGTGTTGCAGCTGGTTTCAGAACACCTTTTGTGCTTCTGAATGCTTTAACGAGACAGGTAATTTTAGAAAAACCTGACCACACCACACTCACGCCGCTCCAACTACCAGGTAAGTGTTGTTAAATTTTTATATAAGCAAACTGTACTAAGTCTATGCTCAATAGGATTCAGATAATTCGAAGTCTAGATGCTCAAGATCAGTAAGAAAGACTCCTAGAAGTATCAGATCTATCCCCTATCAGTATTCAAAATTTTAGCCAGAACTCTAGTTCGAACTCTAGTTTGAACTCTAGCTTTTCGAGTTAGCGACTCGTCAAGAAATTTGTGCCTTTTCCAGTATTCAGCGTTTCCTTTCAGCCTTATTCAATTTCATCTCCTGTTCTGACCAAGTTATGTGGCTTAGTATTCAGATGGCACGCTGTCCGAACTAGGCTCAGAGGGAGATGACTCAGGCAGAGGTAGTCGCCCAGTTTCGTGGCTATAATCCCGACAAGTTCACAGGACAAGGAGATCCCCGCCTAGTTGATGAGTGGATCCAGGGTCCTGAGGCTATTTTCGATATCATCGAGTGCTCAGACAGGCACAACATCCTATGTGCCCAAGTGCAAATGACGGGGGACGCCAGGCTCTGGTGGAACTCTTACTGGGGCATGCGCCCTGGTGAGAAGGTGAACCTCACCTGGCCGCAGTTCAAGGAGATGTTGAGGGATAAGTATACACCGATACATACAAAGCCGAGATGGAGTGTCAGTTCTTGGCGCTCAAGCAGGGCAACCTCTCAGTGGATGAGTATGAGCAAAGTTCATTCGTCTCGGGTTCTTCGTTCCTTATTTGGTGGACACCGAGGCGAAGAGGGCGAGACGCTTCCGTGATGGATTACTGCCAGCAATCCGTCATCATATAGCGGGACATGGCGTCCAGTCTTACACCAGTCTCAGAATGGACCTAGTGCAGCTGTCAGTTCAGCCCCCTGTGTTGCCCCCAGCTCAGTATCCAGCTCAGCCAGCGCCTGTCCAGCAGGCGAAGCCTAAGAACAAGAGGAAGTGGAAGGGTCATCAGAATGACCGGAGGAACAGGCAGAGACAGCCACAGATTCCAGCATGTGGCACCTGCGGACGCCCACACCGCGGATACTGTCTTGCCAGACATAATGTTTGCTACAACTGTCGGAGGGCCGGACATACCACCCGGAACTGTCCGGATAGGTAGCAGCAGCCCCGACAGCAGCAGCAGTAGCAGAGGCCACCTCAGCAGCAGAGGCGAGGACAGCAGTTCCAGGTTTACGCTGTCGAGCAGGCGGAGGCAGAGCATCTGGGATGATTATTTTGAATGATACGACTATATTCTCCCTGTTCGACACCGGTGCGACGCTCTCGTTTATGTCGACCCGATGCATAGAGGCCATTGGAGTTCAGCCCATCAACACTGTTGACCCTCTTGAGGTGAGCCTAGCCTCAAGAAGAAAGATAGTGACGAGCGCCAAGGCAGAGGACCTTAACCTTAGTATTGGCGGCCAAATCTTGAAGGTCGAAGCTTATGTTATCAAAATGGGGGATTTCGACCTCATTCTCGATATGGATTGGTTGACGCGTTATTGAGCGGACATTCGTTGCCACGATCGGGAGGTTATTCTTCATCTTCCAAAGGACAGTCAGATCACGTTTTTCGGCTCGAAGACGCGAACCCTACCTCGTGTCGTTTCAATGGCGAAGACGAGGAAGATTCTGCGCAGAGGAGATTGTCAAGGTTACCTGGTGAGCCTTATTGATGAAGGATCGAGAGCACAGACACCTCATGACGTTCCAGTTGTTCGAGAGTTTGTTGATGTATTCCCGGAGCAGCTACTAGGAGGACCGCCCAGCAGACAGGTGGAGTTCACCATTGATCTTGTGCCAGGAGCAGGACCCGTGTCAAAGGCACCATACAGAATGGCTCCGAAGGAACTGCAGGAGTTGAAGACGCAGATCGAAGAGTTGTTGAAACTCGGTTTCATCCGACCGAGCGTCTCACCTTGGGAAGCACACGTCCTATTCGTCAAGAAGAAAGACAGATCCATGAGAATGTACATCAATTACCGGGATCTCAACCGGTTAACGGTGAAAAATAAATATCCGCTCCCCAGGATAGACGATTTGTTTGACCAGCTGAGAGGAGCTTGTGTATTTTCCAAGATCGATTTGCGCTCAGGCTATCATCAGCTGAAGATTAAGGAGTCCGATGTAGCCAAGACTGCTTTCCGGACGAGATATGGGCACTATGAGTTCGTGGTTATGCCGTTTGGTCTGAGTAACGCGCCAGCGGTGTTCATGGACTTGATGAATCGTGTGTTCCATGAGTTAGACCGATTTGTTATCGTCTTCATTGATGACATTTTATTCTACTCCACGAGTTTTGAGGAGCATGAGCAACATCTGAGGGTTGTTATCGAGAACCTTAGATAAAAAAAGTTGTACGCCAAGTTCTTCAAGTGTGAATTTTGGCTGAAGATGTAACACCCCGCTCATCAGAGTAAATTTTTTGCAACTTTTATTTCGAAAATACTTATAACTCTTTCGAAATCTTTTGCGACTAACTCGGGATGCTACTCAAACTCATCTTTTCTAAAAATCTGTTTATCTTTAAACTTAGTCTAATACTTCTTTAGACATAAAAAAAACAGATTTATTTAAACTTGCATTTAACTATATCATATTCATACTTCTGAAATTATAAAAACTTGAAATCTAAAATTTATTAAAATACAAGTTCAAGTCTTAATAGGCGTAGCGGAAATACTTAAAAACGTGAATAATTATACAGACATATCAAGTTCATAATAAATGTCCACTGAAAGAAGTGCACGACCACCACCACCACATATCGATCTCACACCTCTGGCCCAACCTTGTCACCTGAAAAACACAATGGGGGTGAGTACTGATCCTCTTGTACTCCGAAATTCACCCATACTAAAGTAAACAGCAATAATAATAGAATATCATGATCTTTGGTATATATCTGGACTGCAAATCTGTTCCAGTAACTTAAATTGAATCTGGCCGATATCTAATCGGATACTTGTGCACAATCCGATGGATATTTCTAAGGCAACTAATGGCCTCCATCAGAACTTAGGATGTACTGATAAGGCAACTAGGAGCCTTCATCCCAAGCGTATAAACTTAAATTGTATACATACCTCGAACATGATATCAATATTATACTCAAAGTAATACCCAGTGTGGGTCCCCACCTTTCTTCTTTTGAAACTTTGAAAAGCGTAAGTGTTGTTCTTTGGTAGCTAACTCCTCAAGCTACATATCAATATAAACAAATATACTAAATATTATGCTCGTATACTCAATAATATGCTGAGATTCTTAACTCTACCAGATAACTTATCCGAATCTTAAAGATATTCATTAAACATGCTATTTCTCAAATGAATACTAAATCCTTGAAAAACCAAACTTTTCTTAAACTTTTACTCAAGGTCAAATACTTAACCCATATAAATCATATCTTTCAAAATCTTAGATATTGGCTTATACTCGCATGTCACTTAAATAACTCGTATGTGAAAATAAACTAAATTTCACATTAAACTTAATTGAATACATGAACTCAAAACATGCTCAACTTTTACCAATATCATATACATGATTTATACGGATTTTTAATCTATCAAACTTGTCTTAAACTTGCTTGATATTAAAATCTCAAACTTGATACTTATTCAATACAAGTTTTTGTCATAACAATAAATTATGATATTGATATTCTAGACTTGAAACAATTTTATAAAATCACATACTTAACATATTGAGCTGAAACTTGGTCAAATTGCTCATCACTCATATAAGAATTTTTCCTAAAAATTCCATTTTAAAAACTCAACCATGTACTGAATACTCTTGCATATAAAATCATCTTGACATGTATGCCATATAAATATTTTAACTCGTTCATTTCTCAACATAAAATCATGAAATTTGGCAGTCATGTTCTTAACTTATATATAAGCATGTCGTAAAAATTTCATAATTTTATCATGCGTATATATCGAGTTATTACAATTTTAAAGTCACAGCTGAAATAAAGAATATAAAATTCAACTTGCATGCTTAACTTCAAAAATTTATAACTCAAGATATACTATGCCAAATGACATAATTCTTTCACCTATATACTCAGCACTTACACAAGAAATATCCATAATAAGCTTAACATGCCAGGTTATGCATATCATGCTCAAATTCAAATCAAAACAGTACATATATAACATGTGATTGTGCTGGAAACAACTTATCATTTTTTTTTTCATGTTTAAAATTTCTTTAAAAATTGAATATATATATATATGGCATGAAAATACATCAATATTCACTTAATATAAACTATAACATATGATAAAAAGTTAGCATCTAACCTTCTTCAAGAAATTTGAAAATGAAACTTCGGAAGTTGATCTCAACTTATCTTCGTCAAGATTTCTCTCGATTTATCTCTCTTTCTTACCCTCTTTAGCTAAGACTTTGCTTATTATGATGTGAATTTCGAGCCTATGCTGATGCTCCTTTATATAGGGTAGCAAAGGAGACAACATCACCTTCTTTACCTCAATACTCTACCATAAACAACACCTTAGGGCCCTTACCATTAATGTTTTCTAAAATCTTGCACAAATGTGAGTAAGCTTTGATAATTACTTGAAAGGCATGATTTCTGTTGCATATATCAAGACAAAACTCCTCCATTTGACCATACCTTCATTATGGCTCGAATTTAATATGAAATGGCCCATTTATTACTTAAGAATACTTTAAAAATTTTATAAAATAAATAAAGATAAAGAATAGAAATCATAACTTGTAAACTTCTCCAAATCTATAGTCAATGCTTAGAAAGGGCCATAATGTGATCCTAATCTGATTTCCATGATAAAATTCGTGACGTAATGAAAAATTTCCAATTTACAGAACCGAATTCTGAATTAAAACGAACGGTTACCGAAAAATCGAAAATTCTAAAAATTTCAGATTTCCATCTTTTGCTTTTGGTCTTTTTCCTTTTTATGCTGAAAATTTTTAACTCTTATTAATGATCTTGAAACTTGTAAAAAATATACAAGAAAATAAATTTTTCGGAAACGAAATCGGACTTAATTATCGACTACAACCGAACATCGAAAAAAAACTCGAAACTTGCGAATATAATTTCGAATATACTCTTAATAGACCTTCTTGTCCAAATAACTTCTACTTAATCCTTATTACTTATCAATCAAATAATATAAGTCACATAAAATACTTAGGCAATTTATAACATTTACTCGACTAACTCAATTTAATGAAAAACGATTCCGATCTAACTTTAATGTCGAGCCAACTGAAAAATAAAATTCTACGAGATTTATTTCTGTTTGTTATTTCTGTTGTTTTTTAGGAGTGTTTTTGGTTTGGGCTGTTGGCCCCTGTCTCATTACCCTGTTGGGGCTGTAGATATTACTCTGATGGGGTCTTGTAATTTGTTTCCTTTTGCACTTTTGTGCTCTTTTATATTACCTCTAACGTTTCGGAAAAAAAAAAAAAAGAGATTTATTAAGGCTTGGAAATATAAAAGATCATTATTAATAAAAGTAAAATAGTTCTAACTTAGAACTGAAATAATTACTTTTATAAATTACGGAATGGGATATTACAATCTACCCTTCTTAAAACTATTTCCGCCCTCGGAAATACTAAAACTGAGATACATACCTTCTGAGTACATATCAGAACTCAAAATCTGGAAAACGAGCTCTAATATCAGCCTCCCGCTCCCAAGTGGCATTTGACTCTCCGTGGCGATTCCATCTAATACGAACGAGGGGAATATCTCGATTCCTGAGCCGATGAACCTTTCGGTCCAAAACTGCTACTGGCTGCTCCTCATAAGTTAAATCAGGCTGAATCAGAATCTCATTGTGCTGACACATGCTCTGGATCGCACACGTATGCACGTAACATCGATACGTGAAAAACATTATGCACACTTGACAACTCGGGAGGTAAAGCTAAGCGATAAGATACTTCTCCAACTCGCTCCAGAACTTCAAATGGACCTATATAACGAGGATGCAACTTGCCTCTCTTCCCGAAACGAACGACACCTCGCATCGGTCGAACTTTCAAGAATACTTTATCTCCAACTTCAAACTGCATCTCCCTTCTGTGCTTATCAGCTGAAGACTTTTGACGACTCTGAGCAGTCTTTAGCCTTTCTCGAATCCAGGCTACTTGCTCAACTGTCTCCTCGATCAACTTTGGACCAAGGACTCGTCTCTCTCCAACATCATCCCAATAAAGAGGCGAACGACACTTACGGCCATAAAGTGCTTCATAAGGAGCCATCTGAATCGATGCGTGGTAACTATTATTGTAGGCAAACTCTACTAATGGTAACCACTTCTCCCACTTGGCACCTCTATCCAAAATGCAAGCTCTGAGCATATCCCCGAGCGTCTGAATAGTCCTTTCTGACTGGCCATCTGTCTCTGGATGATAAGCCGAACTAAACTTCAATTGTGTGCCCATTGCCTCATGCAAACTCTCCCAGAATCTGCTAGTGAATCTGGGATCTCGATCTGATATGATCGTAACAGGCACTCCATGGAGTCGAATGATTCCACTAGTATAAATTTCGGCTAACTGGTCCATTGACATGGTCATTGTTACAGGCATAAAGTGTGCGACTTTCGTCAATCTGTCCACTACTACCCAAATTGCATCGTGCTGCTTAGATGACTTAGGTAGCCCTGTAACAAAATCCATGGTAACTTCTTCCCATTTCCACTTTGGAATTTCAAGTGGTTGTAACAGACCTAATGGACTCTTGTGCTCAGCCTTAACTTGCTGACAGACCAAACACTTCTTTACAAAGTCTGCTACATCTCTCTTCATCCCTTTCCACCAAAACGACTTTTTCAAGTCGTGATACATTTTGGTGCTTCCAGGGTGAGCTAAATAAGGCGCACTGTGTGCTTCTGTCAAGATCTCCTTTCGCAAGGACTCGACTTTTTGGCACAACAATCCTGCCTCTGAACTCTAAGGCTCCATCTGTTCTTTGGTAAAAGCCTTCTACTCCTCCAGTATGATCTTCTATCTTACGAATAAATTGATCGAAAGTTTGCTCTCTCCGAATTCTATCTCTCAACATACGTTGAATTCTCATCAACTTAACACTTCCTGTAATCTCTTTAGGAAGTGACTCAACCACTTCAATTATCTGGGCAAACTCTTTAATGAGTTGCTTCTGTTGAGATATACAATAAGCCAACTCACCCTTCACCTTACGGCTTAGTGCATCAGCTACAACGTTTGCTTTTCCTGGATGATATTGAATAGTGCAATCATAATCATTCACAAGCTCTAGCCATCTTCTTTGGCGCATGTTGAGCTCTTTCTGTGTGAAGATATATTGCAAACTCTTATGATCAGTGAATATTTCACACCGACCACCATAGAGATAATGCCTCCAAATCTTGAGTGCGTGCACTACTGCTGCCAATTCTAGATCATGAGTTGGATAATTCTTCTCATGTGGCTTCAATTGTCGCGAAGCATATGCAACAACTTGACCATCTTGTATAAGCACACATCCCAGACCCTGCTTTGAAGCATCACTATAAATGGTGAAACTTCTAGTAGGATCTGGGATAATCAGCACTGGAGTCGTTGTAAGCTTCTTCTTAAGCTTTTGAAAGCTCTCTTCACAACGATTTGTCCACTCAAATTTCACAGATTTTCTCGTTAGATTTGTCAAAGGGAGAGCAATCTTCGAAAACCCCTCGATAAATCTACGATAATAACCTGCCAATCCGAGAAAACTACGAACCTCAAACGAATTCTTAGGTACCGACCAGTTCTGAACTGCTGCAATCTTTGCAGGATCAACTTCTATGTCTCTTTCTGTGATAATATGGCCTAAAAACGCCACTTTCTTTAGCCAAAACTCACACTTAGAGAACTTGGCATATAACTTCTCTCGTCTACGGGTACCAAGAACAACCCTTAGATGTTGCTCATGCTCTTCCATACTCTTGGAATAGACCAAAATATCATCAATAAAGACGATAACAAATTGATCTAAATACTGATGGAATACACGGTTCATTAAATCCATGAACACTGCTGGTGCATTACTTACTCCAAATGGCATAACCACGAACTCATAATGTCCGTATCTTGTTCGAAACACAGTCTTGGCTATGTCAGATTCTTTAATCTTCAGTTGATGATAGCCTGAACGTAAATCTATCTTAGAAAATACGCAAGCTCCTCTCAACTGATCGAACAAATCATCTATTCTTAGAGTGGATACTTGTTTTTTATCGTTAATCGGTTCAAATCCCGATAATCGATACACATCCTCATGGATCCGTCCTTCTTCTTGACGAATAGAACAGGTGCTCCCCAAGGTGAAACACTTGGTCTGATTAAACCAAGCTTCAACAACTCCTGAATTTGAGTCTTCAACTCTTGTAACTCCTTTGGTGCCATCCGATATGGTGCCTTCGACACTGGTGCTGCTCCTGGAACAAGGTCAATTGTGAACTCCACTTGTCTGTTGGGTGGTCCTCCTGGTAATTGATCCGGAAACACATCCACAAACTCACGAACAATTGGAATATCATGAGGTGTCTGTGCTTTCGCATCATCTTCGACTAGGCTCACCAAGTAACCTTGGCAATCTTCCCTTTGCAGAATCTTTCTGTCTTTGCACAAATCCATCCCCTCATGACTCTCATCTCAAAGCGGAGCACAAAGAAGGGCTGCCCACCTGCCTTTAGCAGGATTGATCGAAGCTTGCATATTTTTTTTGATCGATAAAGAGCTAAGAGCGGGTTCTAGCAAAGCTAGGATCTTCCCAACCAACTGAACTGGGAATTCCTCGATCGAGTGACTTCAGAAATGCAAATTCGAATCCGCTGGCTTAGATGAGTGGCTCTTGGCTCACTTCCTTGAACGCGCGCCCATCGGGATGCACCGTTTTGAACCCGAAATCGTAATGCATCTTGCTCAGCAGGCGTAGCTTGAAGTGAGAGTTCCGGATAGCGGAAGCAGACGGGCATCATAAATAGCCCCATTTTCCATTTCTTTAGGTCTCTTTCTCTTTTAAGAGGGGGGAAGGACAATTCTAGGTCATACAGGTCCCGTGCCTTTAGAACAGACTTATCTTCCCTTTGCAGAATCTTTCTCGCCTTCGCCATAGAGATTACACGGGGTAGGGTTCTTGTCTTTGCACCAAAGAAAGTAATCTGATTACCTTCTGGAAGATAAAGAATTACTTCTTTCTCATGGCAACGAATATCAGCTCGATAATTCGTTAACCAATCCATTCCAAGTATGAGATCGAAATATCTTATTTCGATAACATACGCCTCTAATCTCAAGATTTTTTCTCCAATATTAACACTAAAGTTCTCTACCTTAGAGCTTGTCTCTATTTTCCTTCCTGAGGCTAAACTTACCTCAAGAGGGTCAATAGTGTCAATAATCTTAACTCCAATTGCATCTATACATCTCTTTGACACAAATGAATTTGTTGCTCCAGTATCGAATAATGCAAAAATAGGCATTTCATTTAAAATAATCATCCCAGACATGGTACCTAGGTTCTGCTCAGCTTCAGCTTGATTAATAGCATAGACCTGGGCTTGTTGTCCTCCTCCCTTCTGCTGCTGAGGTTTCCCCTGAAGCTGCTGCTGCTGCCTATCTGGACAAAACATTATGCCATGCCCAGGCTTTCGGCAATGGTAGCATACATTTTGTCCAGCTAGACATTCTCCTCTGTGATGCTTTCCACTGTTGGCACAGACTGGAAACCATTCACCTTGCTGCTTCTGCTTATTTTTGCGGTCATTCTTGTGACCTTTCCACTTTCTCTTGTTCTTCCCATTCTTTTCTTGCTGAACAGGCACCAACTGAGCTGGTGGTACTGCTGGAACTTGTGATAATGGCTGTATCACAACTTGATTATCTCCCCTCTTGAAACTAGCCTCGATCTCATGAGCCTTGGCCACAATATCAGCATAATTCTGAATATTGTGTCCGGCGACATGATGATGGATAGAGGGTAGCAGGCCATCTCGGAAACGTCTCGCCTTCTTTGCCTCCGTCTCCATTAGATTGGGAGCAAAGGATCCCAACCTAGTAAATTCTCGTTCATACTCATCTATTGAACGATTTCCCTGGACTAGCGCCAGGAATTGGCGTTCCATCTCAGCCTTATAGTAGTCAGGGTAGTACTTATCATTCATCATCTCTTTGAACTGGGCCCAGGTGAGATTCTCTTTCTCACCAGGACGCATACCCCAGTAAGAATTTGACCAGAGACGAGCATCTCCAGTCATTTGCAACTGAGCACAGAGAATGCGATGTTTCTCCGAGCACTCAGTAATCTCAAAGATTGTCTCCAGACCTTGGATCCATTCTTCCACTAGACGAGGATCTCCTTGTCCAGAAAACTTCTCAGCATTGAAGCCACGAAACTGGGCAACTACCTCTGCTGATGTCATCTCTCTTTGACATTGATTTACTCTTCGTGCCATCTGGATTATTAATCCCATAATAAACTTTAGCACACTTTGAAAATAATTTCAATATAAGCCATTTTTTTAATTTTTTTTTTTTTTTACGAGTTACTTATTAACTCGATAACTCTGAATTTCTTAAATCTAATAGGGAGTAATATGATATTTCTTAAAATCTTTGATTGAGTATCTTTTCGGATTTCTAAAATTTGGATATCCGAATCCTATTGAGCATAGACTTAGTAATTTGCTTATATAAAAACTTTCATAAAAACTTTTAACAACACTTACCTGGTAGTCGGCGAGGTGTGAGTGTGGTGTGGTCGGTTTTCCTGAAACTGTTTTCTGAAACTTAAACTTTTAGTATACAGAGCACTTACTATAGCTCTGATACCACCTGTAACACCCCGCTCATGAGCAAATTTTTTGCAACTTTTATTTCGAAAATACTTATAACTCTTTCGAAATCTTTTGCGACTAACTCGGGATGCTACTCAAACTCATCTTTTCTAAAAATCTGTTTATCTTTAAACTTAGTCTAATACTTCTTTAGACATAAAAAAAACAGATTTATTTAAACTTGCATTTAACTATATCATATTCATACTTCTGAAATTATAAAAACTTGAAATCTGAAATTTATTAAAATACAAGTTCAAGTCTTAATAGGCGTAGCGGAAATACTTAAAAACGTGAATAATTATACAGACATATCAAGTTCATAATAAATGTCCACTGAAAGAAGTGCACGACCACCACCACCACATATCGATCTCACACCTCTGGCCCAACCTTGTCACCTGAAAAACACAATGGGGGTGAGTACCGATCCTCTTGTACTCCGAAATTCACCCATACTAAAGTAAACAGCAATAATAATACAATATCATGATCTTTGGTATATATCTGGACTGGAAATCTGTTCCAGTAACTTAAACTGAATCTGGCCGATATCTAATCGGATACTTGTGCACAATCTGATGGATATTTCTAAGGCAACTAATGGCCTCCATCAGAACTTAGGATGTACTGATAAGGCAACTAGGAACCTTCATCCCAAGTGTATAAACTTAAACTGTATACATACCTCGAACATGATATCAATATTATACTCAATGTAACCCAGTCTGGGTCCCCACCTTTCTTCTTTTGAAACTTTGAAAAGCGTAAGTGTTGTTCTTTGGTAGCTAACTCCTCAAGCTACATATCAATATAAACAAATATACTAAATATTATGCTCGTATACTCAATAATATGCTGGGATTCTTAACTCTACCAGATAACTTATCGGAATCTTAAAGATATTCATTAAACATGCTATTTCTCAAATGAATACTAAATCCTTGAAAAACCAAACTTTTCTTAAACTTTTACTCAAGGTCAAATACTTAACCCATATAAATCATATCTTTCAAAATCTTAGATATTGGCTTATACTCGCATGTCACTTAAATAACTCGGATGTGAAAATAAACTAAATTTCACATTAAACTTAATTGAATACATGAACTCAAAACATGCTCAACTTTTACCAATATCATATACATGATTTATACGGATTTTTAAACTATCAAACTTGTCTTAAACTTGCTTGATATTAAAATCACAAACTTGATACTTATTCAATACAAGTTTTTGTCATAACAATAAATTATGATATTGATATTCTAGACTTGAAACAATTTTATACAATCACATACTTAACATATTGAGCTGAAACTTGGTCAAATTGCTCATCACTCATATAAGAATTTTTCCTAAAAATTCCATTTTAAAAACTCAACCATTTACTGAATACTCTTGCATATAAAATCACCTTGACATGTATGCCATATAAATATTCTAACGCGTTCATTTCTCAACATAAAATCATGCAATTTGGCAGTCATGTTCTTAACTTATATATAAGCATGTCATAAAAATTTCATAATTTTATCATGCGTATATATCGAGTTATTACAATTTTAAAGTCACAGCTGAAATAAAGAATATAAAATTTAACTTGCATGCTTAACTTCAAAAATTTATAACTCAAGATATACTATGCCAAATGACATAATTCTTTCACCTATATACTCAGCACTTACACAAAGAAATATCCATAATAAGCTTAACATGCCAGGTTATGCATATCATGCTCAAATTCAAATCAAAACAGTACATATATAACATGTGATTGTGCTGGAAACAACTTATCATTTTTTTTTTCATGTTTAAAATTTCTTTAAAAATTGAATATATATATATATGGCATGAAAATACATCAATATTCACTTAATATAAACTATAACATATGATAAAAAGTTAGCATCTAACCTTCTTCAAGAAATTTGAAAATGAAACTTCGGAAGTTGATCTCAACTTATCTTCGTCAAGATTTCTCTCGATTTATCTCTCTTTCTTACCCTCTTTAGCTAAGACTTTGCTTATTATGATGTGAATTTCGAGCCTATGCTGATGCTCCTTTATATAGGGTAGCAAAGGAGACAACATCACCTACTTTACCTCAATACTCTACCATAAACAACACCTTAGGGCCCTTACCATTAATGTTTTCTAAAATCTTGCACAAATGTGAGTAAGCTTTCATAATTACTTGAAAGGCATGATTTCTCTTGCATATATCAAGACAAAACTCCTCCATTTGACCATACCTTCATTATGGCTCGAATTTAACATGAAATGGCTCATTTATTACTTAAGAATACTTTAAAAATATTATAAAATAAATAAAGATAAAGAATAGAAATCATAACTTGTAAACTTCTCCAAATCTATAGTCAATGCTTAGAAAGGGCCATAATGTGATCCTAATCTGATTTCCATGATAAAACTCGTGACTTAATGAAAATTTCCAATTTACAGAACCGAATTCTGAATTAAAACGAACGGTTACCGAAAAATCGAAAATTCTAAAAATTTCAGATTTCCATCTTTTGCTTTTGGCCTTTTTCCTTTTTATGCTGAAAATTTTTAACTCTTATTAATGATCTTGAAACTTGTAAAAAAAATACAAGAAAATAATTTTTTCGGAAACGAAATCGGACTTAATTATCGACTACAACCGAACATCGAAAAAAAACTCGAAACTTGCGAATATAATTTCGAATATACTCTTAATAGACCTTCTTGTCTAAATAACTTCTACTTAATCCTTATTAATTATCAATCAAATAATATAAGTCACATAAAATACTTAGGCAATTTATAACATTTACTCGACTAACTCAATTTAATGAAAAACGATTCCGATTTAACTTTAATGTCGAGCCAACTGAAAAATAAAATTCTAAGAGATTTATTAAGGCTTGGAAATATAAAAGATCATTATTAATAAAAGTAAAATTGTTCTAACTTAGAACTAAAATAATTACTTTTATGAATTACTGAATGGGATATTACAGAAGAGAGTGGCATTTTTAGGCTACATCATCACCGAGAGAGGCATAGAAGTTGATCCAGCGAAGATTGCAGCAGTTCGGAGCTAGTCAGCACCGAAGAGTCCCACCGAGGTTCGGAATTGTCTCGGTCTAGCAGGGTATTATCGCAGGTTTATTGAGGGATTTTCGAAGATTGCCCTTCCTTTGTCCAAGTTGACGAGGAAATCTGTGAAGTTTGAGTGGACGAATCATTGTGAGGAGAGCTTTCAGGAGCTCAAGAAGAGGCTTACGACGGCTCCAGTGCTGACTATTCTGGATCCTACTCGAGGTTTCACCATCTATAGTGATGCTTCAAAGTAGGGTCTTAGGTGTGTGCTTATGCAAGATGGTCAAGTCGTAGCGTATGCTTCACGTCAGTTGAAGCCACATGTGCAGAATTACCCTACGCATGACCTAGAGTTGGCAGCGATTGTTCACGCACTCAAGATTTAGCGGCACTATCTGTACGGTGGTCAGTGTGAGATCTTTACCGATCACAAGAGTTTGCAGTATATCTTCACACAGAAGGAGCTCAACATGTGCCAAAGGCGATGGTTGGAGCTTGTGAAAGATTATGACCGCACCATTTAGTATCATCTGGGGAAGGCGAACGTGGTAGCAGACGCCCTAAGCCGAAAAGTGAGGGGTGAGTTGGCTTGTTCTATCACCCTGCAGCGCCAACTTATCAGCGAGTTCGCCCGGATGCAGATTGAGGTCGTCGACTCACTTCCTAAGGAGATTTCGGGGAGTGTTAGCTCGATACGAGTTCAGCCCATGCTGAGAGATAGAATCCGGCGAGAACAGTCTTGCGATCAGTTTATTCGCACCATAGAAGCGAAGGTTCACGCCGGAGGAATAGAGGGCTTTTACCGAGGCACAGATGGAGCCTTAGAGTTCAGAGGCCGCATTGTCGTGCCAAAAGTCAGGACGTTACGCAAGGAAATCCTGACTGAGGCCCATAGTGCGCCATATCTAGCCCACCCTTGGAGTACCAAGGTGTACCACGACTTGAAAAGGTCGTTCTAGTTGCGAGGGATGAAGAGAGATGTAGCAGACTTCGTGAAGAAGTGTTTGGTCTGTCAACAAGTTAAGGCCGAGTACAAGAGTCCCATAGGTCTGCTACAGCCACTTGAGATTCCCAGTTGGAAGTGGGAAGAAGTTACCATGGACTTCGTTACAGGCCTACCTAAGTTGTCCGAGCATCACGACGCAATCTGGGTAGTAGTAGACAGGCTGACGAAGTCGCACACTTTATGCCTGTGACAATGACCATGTCGATGGGCCAGTTAGCCGAGATATATACCCGTGGGATCATTCGATTCCACGGAGTACCCATTACGATCATATCCGATCGAGATCCCAGATTCACCACCAGATTCTGGGAGAGTTTGCATGAGGCAATGGGCACCCAGTTGAAGTTCAGTTCGGCTTACCATCCAGAGACGGACGGCCAGTCCGAGAAGACGATCCAGACGCTCGAGTATATGCTCCAAGCTTTAATTCTGGACAGAGGTGCTAAGTGGGAGAATTGGTTGCCACTAGTCGAGTTCGCCTACAACAACAGTTATCAGGCGTCGATTCAGATGGCCCCCTACGAAGCACTTCACGGCCCCAAGTGTCGTTCGCCCCTTTATTGGGACGACGTCGGAGGCGGCGAGTACTCGGTCCGAAGTTGATCGAGGAGACAGTTGAGCAAGTATCCTGGATCGGAGAGAGGCTCAGGACAGCCCAGAGTCGGCAAAAGTCCTCAGCCGACAAGCATAGACGAGAAATGCATTTTGAGCCTGGAGATCATGTCTTCCTGAAAGTTCGACCGATGAGAGGTGTCGTTCGTTTCAGGAAGAGAGTAAAGTTGCATCGTTGCTATATAGGTCCGTTCGAGATTCTCGAGCGAGTGAGAGAAATAGCCTATCCAGTAGCCCTGCCTCCTGAGTTGGCTAGCGTGCATAACGTGTTTCACGTTTTGATGTTACGCTCGTACGTGTGCGATCCCAAGCATGTGCTTCAGCACAATGAGATTCAGCTTCAGCCATATTTGACTTACGAGGCGCAGCTAGTAGCAGTATTGGACCGAAAGGTCCTTCGGCTCAGGAAACGAGATGTTCCCCTCGTTCGTATCAGATGGAATCGCCACAGAGATTCAGATGCCACTTGGGAGCGCGAAGCGAACATTAGAGCTCGTTTTCCAGATTTTGAGTTCTGATTCGTATCTAGTTTGTATGTATTTTCAGTTCTAGTATTTCTGAGGGCAGAAATAATTTTAGAGGAGATAGATTGTAATAGCCCAGTTCTATTATTTATAAAAGTGACAATTCAGTTCCGAGTTTAAACTATTTCCTTTTATTAATATTGCTTGTTTCGAGTTCCGAGCCCAGTTAGTCCGCTATTCAATTTTAGTTATTAATTCCGGTCAATTTATGTTTAGAAATGGATTTTATTTCAGTCGGAATTAATTATTTCCAGCTGACGAATAATCGAAACCGAGTATGTTTCGATAAATCGTCCAAGTCAAGCCGTGTCCGTAACCGAGTATGTTCGGTAACGAGTCTCGCGCCTAGTTCGCGCCTAGCCAAGTCTCAAGCCTTAGTAGTCCCGAGTCTTGTCCAAGCCCTAGTCGTGCTTGTAGCCTTACTTGGAATTTTTATAAGTATGAGATTCCTATCACTGAGCCTTAGAACCAAGTATTTCTCTTTGGTCAAGTGATCCATGCGCCTAGCCGTGTGGTGCCGAGTCGCTCGCGCCAAGGGTTCGCGAGCCCATGCCATAACCGAGCATGGACGAGAGCTTCCTTAGAAATTTTCTAAGTGTTGTGACTCTTAAATCCAGCCTCAGTTAAGAGTTAGCCTCGGCCAAAGTAGATGCCGAGCCCAAGCAAGGGCCGCGCCCAAGCCTGCGAGCCCCTTTCATTGCCGTGCCATGTGCTAAGTCATAACCGACCCTTATGAGGATTTTTCTAAGTGTTATGGCATGTAAGTTTAGCCGTTATTCAGCCTTAGAAGTGAGATATCCTCGACCAAGGGAATCAGCACATCCAGCCCACACGCAGCACATGCAGCCTCGCGCCCAGCAAGCCTCGTGCCAGCCTAGCGCCAGCCCATCATTTTGAGCACAATTCTTGAAGTTCCGGCCCACTTTCTTCTAAGACCCAATACTGTGTGAATTAAGGACTTAATGAGGGTCATTTAGAGCTAAGATGTCTCTAAGTAAGTGTTAAGGAAGTCAACCTATGATTAAGCCAAAGTGGAGCATGTGCTTGTGGATTATTTTGTTCAAGTGTGTAAGACATTGTCTCCCACAACCTTGGTGTCTTGACCAGATCTGACCAGAGAATCTTTCCTTAACATTTGAGCTCTGAAAGTCCTAAAAAATTCGTGCTAAGTCAAGCCAAGACTCTCCACCAAGTCCATATGCGCCTATGATGAAGAAAAAGTCACAAGAGTTGGTCGCCCATGCCATGTCTTGTATGCTCTGCCCAAATGCTCTTATAAGCTCAACTCCAAGCTGAGGATGGACCATTTGACACTTAGAATACTCAGATCTATAGAGAGAATAAGAAAGAAACCGAGATGAAGGGCCTTAGCCCAACACGCGCGCCTAGTCACGAGGAAGAAGGAGGCTCGAGTTGCACCTTGTTCCAGCCAATTTCTCTCGGGGCTCAGCCATTCCATAATGTTAAGTGGATTTTTAGAAGTCCCCAGCAACCATCATTTGTATCCCAAAGACATTGGAGCAAGCTTAAGCTCCCTAGGGCCGAGTAGAGCCGAGCAAAGGTCACCAACACCATTTCATACTTCGGTGAAGGTAAGCTCATGCCAAACATTTTTTCTAGCTCATACATGATATCTTAAGAATTACCATGATGAAAAATGATGCCATGCACGTACAAAATATGAAGTTACGAATTTTTGAAGTTAAGGCCTTTAAATTCGGAAATTTTGGTACATGCATGACTAGGCCGTTTTTAGTAGCTTATAATTTCTCAAAAATAATGTTAATGACATTAGTAAAGGATAGACATGCTTTGAGTTCAATTGTTCGGTCAAGTTGATAGTGAAATAGAGCTAAATTTCGGCCCCAAGTCTAAGTTATATGCATGCGAGATATGACCAATGTGTTAGCCCCTAAAGTCATGATTTTTTATGTTAGTAATTCGGCCCTAAGTGATTTCATAAGTTGAGTATGTTTGGTCGGTGACTTAGGGTTCAAAGGTGCCATATCGGCTCTACCGGACCAAGTCATAATCCAACCGAGTTGCCCTAGCATTTCTTGGCATATTTTCATGTTTTATATCATGTTATGTTTGTTTAGTTCGGTTGTCACCAGAATAGTGGCCGAAAGTCCGACAAGGACCGGCCACGGTCACTGGCCGCGCACATAGCGCGCGCAGTGCCGGGCCATGTCGCTGAGGCTTGGCTACGACTCTGTCCGTGCCTAGCGTCAGTGCACGCGGGGCACCGCAGCCCCCAGTGCACGCGACAGTGCCCAGCAGCGCCTGTCCGTGTCCGCGTGTGAGGCCTCGGTGCCAGTCGCGCCCAAGTACCTCCGACAGCGCCCCACAACGTTGTCCCAGCGTCAGTACACGCGTGGCCTCGAGCCAGTCCCTCGTGCCGCGCGGAGTAGGCCTCGGGTCGTGCTAGCTGCATGCCCGAGCATTCAGTGTCGTGCCCAGTTTGCCCGGGATGTGCCCAGCAGCACGCCCGAGTGCCCAGTCAGCCTCAGGGCCGCCCGGCAGCGCCCGAGTAGTGTCAGCCGCGCCAGAGTCCGCGCAAGTAGCACCTAACCATGTCTGTCCGCACCTAGCCGTGCCAGACCCGAGCCCAACGTGTAGGTCTGCACCCAACAGTGCCAGACCGGAGTCCAGCCGTGCCCAGAAGCACGCCAGCGCCTTAGTTAGCCTCGGTAGTGTCTAGTCGCACCCGAGTGGCACCAGTAGTGCCCGTGCTCGTGCCAGCAGCCCCTGGCCGCGCCCAGTAGCGCCGGACCGTGGTAGCAGCCCCTGGCCGCGCCCAGTAGCGTCGGACCGTGCCCAGCAGCGCCTAGGACCGCACCTGGTTCCACCTTAGTCGTGCCAGTGCCGCGCCAAGGGCCCAGCAGGCCCGGCGCGGGACCAATGCCGGTCAGTCCGAGTGAGCACCCCACCGTCCGGACCGAAGTGAGCCGGCGGTCCAACCAGTCAGCGAACCGACCGATTCGACCGGCGGTTCGAGTCAGTTTTTGGTTCGTGTATTTCAGTCCGAGTTTTATTCTAAAATTTAAGTATTTTTCCGAGCCAAACCAGTTCAGTTGAGCATATCTGTCTAGATTTCTGGACTTAGTATTATTTTAGCGAACCCATAGAGCGTTCCTTTATATCCGGATGAGTTAACTGATAGAGTAGAGCATCCTAGCATATTATTGAGCATATGACGAGTATAGTACTTAGTATGTTTTGTTTGCTTACATTTTTATGTAGCTTGAGGAGTCAGCTACCAGCACAGCAGTACTTACGTATTTTGAAAGCAGATCAGGTGGGGACCCAGTCTGGGTCATATATTGAGTATAATAGTCGATATCATGTTCAGGTATGTATATGAGTTTTATCCGCTTAGAGACGAGGCCGAGTTGCCCTCGCCTAAGTTCTGGTGGTGGCCTAGTTCACCTTAAATATACCATCAGAGTGTGCATACGGTACCGGCCAGAGTGTCCGGGAGATTACAGTTACCGGCCATAGTGTCTGGGAGATTTCAGTTTACTTATACATACCTGTACTGTGATAACATTATTATTATTGATGTTTACTTTAGCTTGGGTTTTTATTGAGTACAAAGGGACCAGTACTCTCCCCCATTATGTTTTTCAGATGACAGGGTCGGCTAGCAGGCGTGAGGACAGTTGTGGTGGTTGTGGTCGTGGATTTGGCACAGCTAGCCGTTCCAGGGACATTTGTTTACTTATGTTTGTATAACTATTATGACCACGCATTTTCAGACTTCCGGTATGTTTAGTTTCAATTTCGAACTTGCATGACAATATTTTCAGATTTTAAGTTTTACCCGGTTCGCTAGTTTGAACGGGTCCAGTTTTACATGCTTGATTCAATAAAAGATTAATATGATTTTCTTTAAGTCTAACCAGTCAATAGACTCAGTTCAGTTTAAAGAAAACGGATTTTTAAAGCAGAAAAGTTTTTAGCAGCATCCCGAGTTAGTTTGCAAACAATTTCAAAAAATTTATAAGCATTTTCGAAAGTAAATTTTGCGAAAAATTGACCCGAAGTAGCGGGGTGTTGCACATAAAAGAAAGAGTTAGAGCACAAACAATAAAAAGAAGTAAAATGATAATCACCGAGTTATAAGGAGTTACCTGAGCCAGCCACCTGGCGATACGGTCACCCCGGTCATGAAGGGTATGACCATCATTCTAATGGTCGGTGGGCAGATCGACGGGGAAGAACGTCCCTAAGAAAATACGACACCCCCGCACCATCGAGCTGGGTTAGTGAGATGGTGGAGGAGTGCGTGGCAAAGGCGGTCTCCTCGAGCCTACGGCGTTTGTTAGCCCCCTCATTTCCCCCAACAGGAGGATGCTCGAGTTGGCTCCCCTTGACCCGGTTCTCCTCGGGGGAAGCTGGTATGTGAATGATCGGAGTGGGCGAGTTACGAGGAGAAGTAGGCCGCTCGAACTATTCGTGTTGCTCGGGCTGTTGGTTGATAAGAAGGTTGGTCGAGGGCGATTCCTCGATAATTGGCTCGGGAGCAGGTGGAGGACGAGGATCGACCTCCATGGGGGAAATCGTTTGCTTGGGTGGTGGCGAGGTAGATGTTGTTTGCTCGGGTGGCGGTGAAGCAAAGCGAGTGGATTGAGAGGTGGTCAATTTATCAGGCTTCGAGCTCGACCCCTCAGTCGTCTTCTTCTTCAGAGGAACTTTCCTCTTGGGCAAGGGGATAGCGGGAATCTCGGTAAGAAATCATGAACAAGTTAGAACCATTACAGGTAAATCACATACAGAATAAAGGCATGGCAATACTTGAGCACATTTAGCAATAAATACTTGGGTCATCTTCGATTCGGATGAGTTCGAAGGTTTCTTGAGTAGGAGGAGAAAAAGATTTATGGGTGAGAAGACCACAAAAGTGCAAAAGGTTATCGTCTTCGAGCAGAGTTTTAGACGCAACGGGCTTGCGGTTCCATACAACAATTTATTGGTCGAAAAGGGCGTTTTGAGAGGGTGACGCATAATCGTGCTTAAGCTCTTTAAGCCACAGAGTCGGCGCCCAAGGAAAAGTAGGGCTAGGTTCGACAAAAGCAAATTTATCTTTCCACTTGGGAACGTTCGAAGGAGTATCCGAGATGAAGTGGACATCATTGCGGCTCTTGAGGTAAAGCCCCTAAGAATGCTTTGAAGGCGTATAACAGTAATGGAAAAAGTCTAGATCGAGTCGAACTAGACGAAGGTGGCAGAGGATGATGAAGACTATTATAAAGCAGATAGCGTTAGGAGGGAGCTGGTTCAGCGGAAGGTCAAACCATTTGCAGATGTCGAGCAAGTCTTGGCACTGAGGAAAACGGACACCAAGCTTAAATTGAAACTCGAAAAAAGTATAGCAGTTTTGTGGAGGATTGTCATAAGTGTCCTGGGGACCAGGTGATACAAAGGCCCAGGTAGCGGGATGGCCGACCTCATCGGCATCTAGCCAACCGGTTACTAGAGCATGGGAAGGAGTCTTTTTAGAGGAAGAATCTTTGGTTGACTTGCTCTTCTTCGGGGCGGCCTTTGAAGAAGTAGCAATAGGGGCGGATTGGTTTTTGGATAAAGCAGCAGTGGTCGAAGATTTTACTTTGGATTGGAAAGGAGCGCTTTTCTTAGGGTTACTCGAAGGAACGACTTTGGCAAAGATGGAATGGTGAGAGAGGGGAACATCATCCTCATCTTTCTCGGCGATGGCCTCAGCAACATCGAGAGTCGCTTCAGCGGCATCAGAAGCCCCAAACGCTGGTCGACGACGAGTGAGAGGAATATGGTCAAGAGTATCCTCGTCTGATTCATCGATCAGACGATGAGGTTGAGGTGGAGGAGAAGAGGTGATGTGATCGGTAGGACGAAAGACATTGAGGGGAGTTGGATTGTAAATTTCCTCCACTGAGCGAGAAGGAGAGTGGCGACGAATTGGAGATGACGACATGGCGGTCGCATCTTCACCGAAGTGGTGATTGTGTTCATTAGAAGCAGCGGGATCTGAAAAGTAAGAGAAAGGAAAATCAAAAGAAAAATGAGGGATGTTGATATCCGACTTGATTACATAATTGTAGAAGGAGATTAATCACTTTATTGAAGAAATAATCCTCCAGAAGAAGACGAACTTAGGACAAGTCGGTATTCATTGAATTAATTACCGACTTCCGAGATTGTCAAAGGTACCGACTATTGAGACAGATACAAATAAACCGACTTCGGTTCAGCAAATATTATGACAAGTTGAATCAAATTTCCTCTATTCAAAACGACTACCACAAAGTTCAAGTATCTAGGCAGAAAACAAAGTTGTAAGCATCTGATTGGACCAGCAAAACAAAAAGTAATCATTGATGTTTCCCACCGCTTAAAGTGAAGCAGCTCAATATTAAATACATTCTTATCCATTTCGAACAAGAAGACAAAAACCACCGTACTATAAATAGCAGAATTTATGATAGTACGAGGATCTTTTTTTGGGACACATTGTACATGGACTGGAGATGATCTCGGTCAAGAATAAAAAATCGACTCCTGTACTCTTGTGAATATATCAAATAAAATCAAATTTGACTATAATCTTTGTTTAAACACACTCAGTTGTTTGTAATTTTAAGTTGTTAATTTCATACAACAACAGATTGGCGCTAGAGGAAGGGGCGCTTCTTTTCCCTTCTTAATCTTCACTCAATTGTACGTGAAATTAATCAATATTTACAAACACGCATAATTTATGATGTCAAGTTCTGGGCGACAAGAACGAAATCCAGAAACTGGAACTAATCACCGCCCTGCGCACACAAATGAAAATTTGACGGTGCCATCTATGCCGATAGATTACTCTGTTTTATTCCAAGACCCGGAATTTCTCATAAATTTATCAAATTTTATGGCACAAACAAGAGCAGGACCAACGATGACGATTCCAAATCAGGCTCCTGCTTTAAATCTTCCAATTACGCAGCAGACGTTGTTTGTTCAACGACACGATATTCCTGCTGCATCACATGCAACTTCTCATCCACAAGTACTTGAATCACAACGAAATACTACCACGCATAATCGTGGAGTAGTTCCTGTTCGAAGTCATGTTCCCGAAGCAGTTCAACAAGAAGTTACTGCTGAAAGCCATTCTGGGCGTCGTCGACAACAGCTGGCACGTTCATTGCTGGAAACTTCACAACATGACCAACAATCTGATTTACGTCATACAATTGAACGGAATCGATTCCGACGTGACAACAATGAATTACGTCATACTATTGAAAGAAATCGTTTAAGGCGTGAATCGGAAGAGTTGGAAATATTGAGAAAGAGAATTACCGAGTTGGAGACTCGGCACGATATTCCTGAAGAATCTCAACGAAGAGGCTCTCTCTTGGAGAACGTTTATTTGGAAGCAGAGACCCCTTTAGCTCTTCATTTGATAATGGAGCCGCTTCCTTCTAAAGTTCAGGTCCCTCAGATTGGTCTTTATGATGGTACCTCAGATCCGGATGCACATCTCGGTCAATATACCTCGTGGATGGATCTTCATGGGGCGACTGACGCGCTTAGATGTCGGATGTTCTCTTTAACTTTGGGACCCGTGCTAAAAAATGGTATCATTCATTACCCCAACATTCAATACCGATGTGGCAACAATTGAGAACAGCTTTCCGATCTCATTTTATCGGAGCTCGGGTCTCTTTGATTCCCAAAGAATCTATTGCTAATATCGTTCAAAAGGACAACGAGAGTGTTAAAGATTATATTGCTCGGTTTAATGAACGAATACAGAATATGGAGCAATGTCATCCTGAAACGTTGTTGGTCACGGCCATAGCTGGATTAAAGCCGAACTCTTTGTTTCGTTGGAGTATATACCAAAATAAACCGACTTCATTTCAAGACTTCTTGGCACGAGCTCAGCAACACATTATTGCTGAAGAGTCAATGTCGGTTCCAACTTTCAATTTTTCTCCCAATAAGTCGGAAGTCGGACAAGAGTCAAAAAAGAAGAAGAACAAGTTCTTTAAATCAAACCAATACCGGTTTGGGAATTCTAAAAAACCCGAAGTACAAGAAGCTAGAGTCAAATATCTCAATGAGGTTAAATCAAGCTATCAGACAGTTTTTTCAGCTGGGGCCGCTGTAATATTTGAGGAATTGAAAGGAAAGGGAATTCTTCCAGACCCTCGACCTGTAAGAACTCCAGAAGAGAAACTGGATAAAACAAAATATTGTTCATATCACAAGTCGGCAGGACATGATACAGATGAATGTCTGGGTTTACTCTCTGCCTTATTACGGCTTATTGGACACCCACAAGTCCAAAGGTTTTCTAAGAATGCAGACTATAAGCGAAAGGGTAAAATACCAGAACCCCAAGATGACGATGAAGACGATGATCGTCCTATCAATCCAAAACGTGTTAGACAAGGCGATAAAGAGGTCTACGTAATGGACTCGAAGGAGAATGGATCTCCATTCACAACAAAAACCGAAGAAACTCCACGAAAGAGTTGTTCTAAACCTCCTGGTTTTTGTGATGTTCCCCGAGTTAATAATAGTAATGGTAAAACCTTCGAGTCACGCCGACAGATAAAAGCTTATGCTAGGCAAGCTTACAACTCGGGAAAAACTGTAATAACAACCGATCTCCGAGATAGGATCAATGCTCGAAATAACTGTCTGATTACTTTTAATGTGGACGATGCTAGTTATTTCGCTCGCCCACACTCTGATCCTCTCGTGATCACGGCACCAATTTGTGGGATACCGGTGCATCGGGTAATGGTCGACACAGGCGCATATTCTAGCATTTTAATGCTTCGTACGTTCGAACAGATGGGAATTGACCCAACCGAGTTGAAACCCTGTAAAGATCAAGTACAAGGTTTTAATGGAACAATTACACCAACTCTCGGAGAAATAACCATGCCAATTAGGTTTGGAACTCCCGGACAGGCCTCCAAGGTCATCATGGAGACGTTCAAGGTCATGGATCTTAAAAATGAATATAATGCCATTGTGGGAAGAACGGCTCTGTATAAACTCCGTGCAGCTGTCTCTATTTTTCACTATGCTTTAAAATTTCCCACAAACCATGGAGAAGGAACCCATTATGGAGATCAATACGAAGCTCGTGGGACAGTATGGGTCAAACCTTGGCAAGAACTACATTCTTTGATACATATGACAGAGAATGTCCAAGATGAACAGGAAAGATTTTCAACTCTTGAGATCTCGGTACCTTCAATTATCGAGATGGAAATTGAACGGTCCGGGAAGATTGAAGCCTCAAATGATTTGACTCGAGATCGTGGAAGACGACCAGGGAAAGAACCAATCCATGAAGAAGACGAACTTGACCCCCGTGCCCAATTTAAAGAAAAAAGCAAACTCGATCGAGCTGAACCATCAGAAGAAGTTGAAATAATTTCTATCGATGATTCTATCCACGATAAGTCTTTCCGAATTGGGGTTAACTTAGAAGAACCAATACGAACTCAACTCATTCAGTTCCTCAAGGCCAATTCAGATGTGTTTGCCTGGAAACATGAAGATATGAAAGGAATTGACCCCAATGTAGCCTCACACCGACTTAATCTCGATCCAACTATTAAACCTGTTGTTCAGAAGCGACGTAAACTCGGTCCAGATCGGTAGAAGGCTCTTGAAGACGAAGTTCAAAAATTGATCGACAATAAATTCATTCAAGAAACTAAATATCCGACTTGGGTATCTAACCTGGTTTTGGTAAAGAAGAGTTCTGGAGCATGGCGACTCTGTATCGATTTTTCAGACTTGAATAAAGCTTGTCCGAAAGACAGTTATCCATTACCATTACCACATATCGATTACATGGTAGACGCCACTGCCGGACATGAGTTGATGAGTTTCATGGACGCCTACTCAAGTTATAACCAAATTCCCATGGATCCCGGGGAAGCAGAACATACATCCTTTTATTCTGCTCGGGGTCTATATTGTTATACCATGATGCCATTTGGTCTTAAAAATGCCGGGGCCACATATCAGAGATTGGGTAACAAAATGTTTGCCAAGCTCATTGGACATACAATGGAAGTTTACGTCGACGACATGCTAGTTAAGTCGGTACACGGTGTTGATCATGTTAATCATTTGCAAGAAATGTTCAACATCCTCAGGGAATATTCCATGGTGTTAAATCCGAAGAAATGCACTTTTGGAGTCGGTTCTGGAAAATTCCTGGGATATATCGTGACTCAACGAGGTATTGAAGCAAATCCCCTGAAAATTAAGGCCCTTATGGATCCGACACCTCCCACATCGTTAAAGGTGTTCAAGCTCTTACCGGCCGACTGGCTGCTTTAAATCGGTTTATATCAAAGTCAATAGACCGATGTAGATCCTTTTTTAAATCTATAAAGAAGGGAAAATGCTTCGAATGGACCAAAGAATGTCAACAAGCTCTAGAAAAGATAAAAGAAATGCTTCTCCAAACACTAACTCTACAGAAACCAATACCTGAAGAAATGTTGTTTTTGTACTTGGGAGTAAGTGATTTTGCTATCAGTGTTGTTCTTATCCGAGAAGAAGGACATCAACAATATCCGATTTACTACATCAGTAAGGCTTTACACGAAACTAAATTGCGATATCCGCTGATGGAGAAATTAGCGTATGCTCTTATTATCGCAGCTCGGAAATTACGTCCTTACTTCCAAGAACATTCAAT
Source organism: Striga asiatica (assembly GCA_008636005.1). Lineage (NCBI taxonomy): Eukaryota > Viridiplantae > Streptophyta > Magnoliopsida > Lamiales > Orobanchaceae > Striga > Striga asiatica. The sequence goes on from BKCP01008449.1 coordinate 71,252, forward strand.
AACGGTACTTACTTCATACCCTTTAAAGTCAATCTTACACCGACCTGACACGTCAGGAAGACTGATCAAATGGGCCATTGAACTCGGTCAGTATGTGTAACGCCCCAAATCAGTAATAATAGTAAGAACGGTTTCACTGCTCGACTATAAGTGAAATCCGTAATTTTCAAAAATTCCCGAGTTATATTTATTGTGCTAAATGCTCAATTATGATAAATTATTCTTTGGATAATTCTATCTCAAGTATAAGTTAAGATTAATTCATTAATTTGGGTTGGTAAATAATAGCAAGTCAATTCGAGGAATTTTCGACTCCGAACCCTAGTTTGATTCCGAGTTACTTTTCGAGTAAATTCCGAGCCTAGCCAAATATTGGTATTTATTATACTTAGAATAATTTTCTAAGTGTGTAAAAAAAAAAAACCAAAGTCAAGTTTTGATCATTTATATATGTTAGATTATTCGGTTATTATGTTCGAAATATTTTCGTTCGAACCGAACCATTGAACTCTAGAGCAATGCCGCACCATAGTGACCAAAGTCAATTCTTTTCCTTAGCCATATTTTCCATATGTGGGTACAAGAAGTATATTAAGTGTATTCTACGCATAGTTAGCACTAAAAATGATTGGTAAAGTCAAACCATCATTAGCAAATTTAATATGCTTAATGATCATGTCATGGGTTCATTATTCTATTCAAGATGTATGTTTTTGTCCCCACATTTCCACTCCTCACCTAGTGCACTCCGCAAAGCACTTTCCCAGCCCCTCAATGCTCTTCATGCACACTCAAACACATGCCTTGCATTGGAAATGAGTCCATGCCATGTTCCCCACTATCTAGCATATTTTACTCCGCCCATGACTCTATTTAAGCCTTCTTTTCAGCTCCATGACATCCTCATTTTGACCCTCAGTCATCCTTTAGTATATTGGAGAAAAATTTCGAGCATACACCCTCCCTATAGCATAAAACCGAGAGTGAAAACAAAGAACAAGCATAAATCCCGAGTGCACACTTGTGTTTAATTTCAAATTCTAGCCATCAACTCTTGCTATCAACCACATTATATCACTTTTACCCCATTCTACACTTCCCATAGAAGTGTTTTGAGGCATTAAACTCAAGAAAATTCGAAGAGAACAAGCCACAAAGCCGCAGCAACAAGAACCAAGCGAGAACCGAGCACACCCTTTTTCTTTTCGGTTTTTGAGATACTTTAAGAGGTTGGTTTGCTAATTCCTTTTTAGGACATGTTATATATGAGATGGGGATGAGAATGCTGTATTTTTATGCCCCATATGTTCAGTTTTGAAGTAGTTCCAAGCATGCTTAACGTTAAGTACTCCCAGTTTTTCTTGCATGTTCTATATGCTATGTTTTCTTACGTTTTTACCTATGTTATGAAAATTCTGGGAATGTGCGAATTTTATGGATAATTCTTATAGAAAAGAGGAATTCATAGGATCAAGAATGAAGTCAATTGGCCTAGTATAACTCGAGTTATTGATTTTTTAAGTTAGATGTGCAAATTGAACTTACATGCGCGAATTTCAGTGGCAACTTCAAACGCGTAGAACTTGAGTTATACTCAGGATAAAATTATGAAATTTTATGGACATGTTTATATATGAGTTGAGAGCCAGCATACCAAATTTCATGATTTTATCATAAGAAATGAAGGAGTTATAAATTTCAGATCGCATGCGTGTCGAACTCATTTTATGTGCAAGAGTGCTCTGTCCACATGCAAGCTATGAATGCTAAAATTTTATGTAAAATCCTATTATGAGTTGTGAACATTGTGACCAAGTTTGAGCTTAAAATGATGATCATGTGATTTTACAAAATTGTTGCAATATGCACAGGTATATAACTAAATTTTACGTTATGCTTAAGTTATGAGTTTAATAAGCAAATGAAGTCCTATTGACATGAAATTTGGACAGCAAGTACATGTCTATGTCTAATATTAAACTGCCAAGTTTCGTGATTTTTGGAGACTTGTGTGAATTTTAAAAATTCATGAGGTTAAGAGCTCAATTATGTTCGGTTTAAATTTTAGATAAATGTAGAATCTTGGTTTAATTGAGCTTCATGAGTAGACATGGCTTAGTATAAGTTAAGTGGCCAGGGAGAGTCACCTTCCCGCCCTGACCGGTGGTTTGAGTCCGTTTTGATTCGTGACTTTCGGTCCGAGTCTATTTTACGGAATTTTAGTATTTTTCTAAGCTAGTCCAGTCCAGTTTAATCGCGTAGATAAGTCCGAGCATTTTAGCATATAATTTAATATTCCGAGCATTATACTTAGCATTATTTTACTTAAATATTTATGTAGCCTAAGGAGAGTCGAGCCTCCGACCGCTACTCCAGCATCCGCACTTGCATATCAGATTCCAAGTTTTTCAGGTGGGGGTCATGTACTGGATGTCACATCATAGATAATATCTGTACCATGGCAGAGGTATGTTTGAGACAGTTTAGTTCCGGGTTGGGTGGCCGAGGCCTTTATACCCACCTGATGACCGTTGGGAGGGGCGAGGCCCTTTCTACCCCATCGGCGTGTGCACACGAGCGGCTACGGCCGAGGGTCTTTTGACCACAGATCAGAACAGACATCAGAGATCAGTTTACAGTTTCAGCTCTTATATATTTATGTTTCATGATACGTTATTATAGATGATGTTTTGTTCAGTACTGGTCTTTGCGGAGCATAGTGGTTTGCTCACGCCCCCATTGTGTTTTTCAGGAGACGGAGTCGAGCGTGCCGGATGAGCACAGATGTGGCGCAGCGTGGTCATGAGAGTTGGACATATTTTACCAGCATTAATATGTCCTAAATTTATGATCATGTGTATTTTATTCAGTTTATGTACGCATGTTATGTATTCGTATTTCGGATGCTTCCGCCAGCGAGTTTTCTAGACAGTGCGAGACAGTACAGACTATGCATGTATAATTCCATAATCCGCGAGCGGACAGTTTGGTTGCATGTTTTGTTATGTCTGTGGGCAAGCCCAAGTTTCAGTTTAAGTTTTTATCTGCCACATCCCGCAATAAGTCAGTATTTTCGAAAACCCAGCTCGCACGTTCTTTCGAAAATAAAAACAAAAATTTTACTCTGATTTTTCAAAGCTAGTAGTAAGGCGGGGTGTGACAGTATGATATTCATTATAAACCGAGAACTGCAATCAAAGCCCAGGCTTTGTCCGACTTTATTGCTGAGTTCACTCCTACAATCGAGACAATTAGTGAAAATCAACCATGGACTTTGTATGTTGATGGCTCATTAACTCAACATCGAGCTGGTGGAGGAATCATTCTAATAGATCCTCAGAACAAGATGTTCTGTCATTTTGTTAAATTTCTTTTTCCGGCAACAAACAACGAGGCTTTACTGTCTGGGTTAAGCCTTGCAGAATCCATGAATGTAAATAAGCTAAAAGTGTTCTCTGATTCACAATTGCTGGTAAACCAAGTCCATGGAGATTTCGAAGTTAAAGAACCTCGGTTGCTACCATACTTGACACTCGTAAAACAGAAGATGTCCCGACTTGATGTCCAGTTCGAACACATTCCTCGATCGCAAAACATTCCAGCTGACGCTCTTTCTAAACTCGCATCAAGTACCGGAATGGAGGATGTTGAGTATGTCCAAGTCGGTCACCAAGAAATGCCTTCTGTTTCTCTTGCTGAAGTTATGAATGCCGAATTACAAGAATCACCGACTTGGATGACACCGATTATAACATACTTGGAAACAGGAGCCTTACCTCAAAATCCAAAAGAAGCTCGAGCTCTTCGAATTCGAGCAGCTCGGTTTACGCTAGATAATGGGATCCTTTATAAAAGGGGATACTCTGTTCCCCTGTTGAAATGTTTAACCGAGCAAGAATCGAAATATGTCCTTGAAGAGGTTCATGAAGGTATTTGCGGAAATCATAATGGTGCACGAGCATTGGCATACAAAATACTTCGACAAGGATATTATTGGCCAACTTTGAAGGTGGATGCGACAAATTGGGTTCGCAAATGCACGAAATGTCAAATATTCGCCCCAAATGTTAACCAATCTCCAGAATCTCTCAAGTCGATTTATAGTCCGTGGCCATTTGCAAGATGGGGAATCGACATAATCGGTCCACTTCCAACTGCAAAAGGAGGTGTTCGATTTGCTATTGTAGCAGTTGATTATTTTACCAAGTGGGCTGAAGCTGAACCATTGGCTGCGATTACCGAACAGAAAGTTGTTGATTTCATTTGGAAATCGATCATATGTCGGTTTGGTGTACCGAGTTCAATTATAACCGACAATGGTCGACAGTTTGAAGGAAAACGACTTGAGGCTTTCTGTGAAGAATACCAAATAAAGCACTTCTTTTCTTCGCCATATCATCCTCAATCCAATGGACAAGTCGAGGCAATAAACAAGATCATAAAAAATGGTTTGAAAGTCCGACTTAACGCAGCAAAAGGGACTTGGCCCAAAGAATTACCAAATGTATTATGGGCATACAGAACAACAGTCAATCAGGCAACAGGAGAAACACCATTTTCTCTAACTTATGGATCAGAAGCAGTTATCCCTGTTGAACTCGGATCCCCTACATACCGAGTAATGAATTTTCAAGATGAAACCAATTCAGAAAGCTTAAAGGCCAACTTGGATCTTTTGGACGAAACTCGTCTCATGGCAGAACTTAGAAATGCCGCATACAAGCAGAGAAGTGAAAGATACGTCAATTCAAAAATGAAGTCACGGTCATTCCGAGTCGGTGACTTAATACTTAAAAGAATTATTGGATCAGATCCGGGGCCTTTAAAACCAAAATGGGAGGGACCGTTCAGAATCAGCCAAGTACTTCCAAAAGGTACTTATCGACTCGAAAGGCCCGATGGACTAGCTCTTCAATACCCTTGGAATGTTGTTTATCTGAAGAAGTATTTCCAGTAAACTCTTTGTAATATGTGAACGACTCTGTACACTTTTTTTATGTATATAAGAAAATTGTGTGCTAAAGAGTCTCCTAAAAGAGAACTGAGTACTTTAACTCGGTATCATATTAGTCTTTACGTAGCCAAGCCTCTTAAACTTGGACAAGACTAACACTTAAAATTTTAAAGGATATTCTTGACTTAAACCAAGCTCTATAACTCGGCAAGAAATACCTTTCTCGGTCAAGTTATTAGCCTTCACATAACTAAGTCCGAAACACTTAGGAAGGCTAAGGACATTGATAAAAATTGGATTAAGTATCTTTAAAGTCAGTACTTGACCGACTTCTCAAAGTAAAATGACATGCTGAATATAAATTGTGAATGAAAAGAGTACGAAATAAAAAAAGAGATTTTCATTCATATCATTTAATAAAACTATCTATTACAATAAGATATGTGTCTCGACATACCGAGAACACATCTTTAAAAAAAGACAAAGAGACTAAGTTGATTTCTCAGAGTTAGCTCATCTTCTCGGCAAGATCCGCGTCATCCTTCTTCAAAGGCCCAATATCCGCAGACGATCGATTAGCCGTTGGATCTTCTTTGTCTTTCATTGCTTCTTTTGCATCTTCTTTTGAATTTGTTCGTACATAACCCGACTGATAATATCGAAGACTCAGTCTTCTTCAGCCTTTGCCGCGTTCTCCACCTCAGTAAGGGTCACTGGAATGTGCTCATTCAAGACTGGAGCATTTTCTCCAACTCCAGGCAACTCGGTAGTAGTTTGCTGATTACCTTTCTGAGATAACTCGGCAACCTTCATTTCCAGAAATGCCAACACTGCCTTTCGGAGTTGCTCAGGAGTCATCTTCTCGAGCTCTTCCTCCAAACTCACCTCGGCCAGAGTCTTAACATATATGTTGGCAAGCTCGGCTTTTTTCTCCTTTTCGGCTTCTAAAAGCATGTTAACGAATGACCAGCGAAGACGAGCTTCTCTTTCTCGGTTTAAAGGTGGAGTTTGTGAACCTCTTATCTCAGCTCCGATGGAAACAAGAAGCCCTTCACAAAAGCTTTTTTCGTCCTCGTCGGCGTCGATATGAGCAGTTGCAATTGAAGGATTGAAGTTGTGATTTTTGATTTTATGAAGAAGAAACTGTCGCAACTCTTCAACATCATATAATCCTTCATCAAATCGCTCAATGACCCAACGTAAGTTAATGCAAGTGTTCATCTCGAGCTCGCGATCTTCATCCTCAGAATCGAAGTCTGTCTTGGTCTTAAGTCTATTGGCTTCGGCTTCCAGAATTCTCCCAGCGCGAAGACCATCGTTGTATTTCTCCTCGGAAAATTTTATCTTCTCTTCTCGAAGTCTGCTGAGGTCAGCACGGTGATCATTTCTACTTTTTAACAACAACTCTTCAACCTCGGCCTGACTCTTCTGAGTAAGCTCATGAACTTCTTGTTCTTTGAGGAGAAGGGATTCACATCGAGAGAGCTGTTCTTCAAGCATTTTAACACGCTGCTCGGAGGTGATCACTTGGCTAGTCAGCTTCAACACATCAGAGTCAAGACTAGCCTTTTCCACCTTCAAGGTCTCAATCTCACTCTGAGCAATCGTAAGCTGCTCGGTTTGTTCAACAATCTTGACTTATAATTCTCTCTCCTTTGCCGCTGCTTCCTCTCTCAGAGATGCAAGAGCTCCATCTCTGAGTTCCAAAGTGTGCTTTTTCTCGTCCACTTGTGCTACATTTAGTCGAAAATCATCTTCGGCCATTATTAAGCTGACGAGAGCACGACCGAGACAAGCCTTGGCATATTTAAATTTATAAGTACTCGAGAGAGAGGACACCCTAATCTCAGATCTCGGATCCCACACCATCATTGGGACCCGAGCAGCATCAACAACATGGCCAGGTAGCTCAAATGTGCTTGATATCTCGGGAATCTCTACCGACTCGAAAGCCGAGAACCATTTCTCAACCGACTCCCGAGGTTGCCTAAAATTCAAAGCCCTTTCCTCGTCGATAGGCAGAAAGGATCGATTAACCAAAGGTTCTTTCTTCTTCTTTCCCCGATCACCGACATCATGTATCTTTTTGGTTCGTTCCTCCACGACTGGAACGCTTTCTGCACGCCTTTTTCTTGACCGAGTAGCTGGAACTTCACGTTCTACAACAATTTCTCAGTCACCATCAGGCTCATCAGAAGCAACTTCGATAACAGGCGGAGCTTCCGCTGGAGTAGCCTCAACAACGGGCTCAACTTGAGATAAATCAGTTGGGTTTGGTAAAGAAGCTGCTGCAATAGCTAATGGATCTGGTTGCGACATCTCGGTAGCAGCTGCTGACGTCGCGCCATCACCGACATCGGTTTTTGGAGGGTTCATGATCGGATTTTCCAGATATGCCTTCACTAACTTCTTGCGACCCATTCCTGATAAGCGCAATTCTCTACTCTTTCCGACTTTGGTTCGAAGGTCCAAGTTTGGACTCTTTTGACGAAAAGCTTTAGCGTCACGGATGGTCTTAAAACCGAGAACTCCGAGAAGCGGATAGTAAACTGCAAATGCAGAACCGAGTTACAATAGTTTTCAAAAGCAACCGATTTCAAACAAGATTGAAAATTTATTCAAGTTTACCTGGTTGAAAAGAACCGTCAGAAATCTCAGGACAAAGACCAGCGGCCTTCAATCTTGTATCCTTCAAAATCAGCTTGAAGCTACGCTGTGCTTTCTTCAACTTGAATAACTTGGTAATTCTTTCCTTCAATGTGGCACCGAGTTTCGATCCTTTGCTTTTGGCTGCAAGTAATAAAAGCGCTGACCTGTGAGTACAAAAATAAGCGTCAGGACAACTCGGTAAAAGAAATGAAAGAAAGGAACTTACAAAATGCAGAATTAATATTGATGGGTATTGTCATCCCATCGATTAAAGGTTTCGAAAAATTTGAAGTTTGCCAGTCTCCTCCAATCCATAACCACTCCTCTTGAAATCCATGAAGTGACTCGGGGATTTCAGTAATTAATTCGCCAATCTTTAATCCTTCTTGGGGCCTTCCCATGCAAGCATAACAAATTAGGGGATCAGCCACTTGTCTGTCGGCACACCGTCTGAAGGTGAACAGACTTCTAATCTCTTCTAATAGCACCAAAAGACCAATGATCCTCTTCCAAGTATTCGGTGCTATTTGACATAAACCAAATCCATTTCTCAGATACTCAGTAATTATCGCTGGGAGTGGAAACCGAAGTCCAGATCTTAACGAATCAGCAAACACGCCCACACAGCCGGGAGGAGGACACGTTATCCTTTCTCCTGGATAAGGAGCAAACAACCTCACCGAGGAAGGAATATAGACTTCTCCTCAGAGATTGACAATGTCTACATCAGTAAGGATGCCTGGTTCACCTCTGTACTCATCAATTGGTTCGGGCCACCGACGAGCAGGACATCTCCAATAGTCGGGAAGCGACATAGCATCCTCTTCAACTCGTTTATCTTCTTCAACTCGAGAGACAATTCCAAATCCTCATCGGTGAAAATTGAAATCTCTGAAACCGTACGGCTGCTGCTGTCTTCGGCTTGAGCAGACATTTTTTTTTCGAAATCGATAAAACCAAAAGCAAGTACAAAATTGATGAATAAGGAAATATAAAAGATTAGGGCAAATTCTTACCGAAATTCTCGAAAGCCCCGAATCGAAGAAAACACAGACAAAAGGCACAAGAAAGAAATTGAAAGAAAAAGTCAAGGAAGACGGAACACAGGAGAAAGCAGGAGAGAAGATTTAAGATCTAGAAACAGCGCGTGTAACGGACGTGTCTCGGAACGGTGTAACGTTACAGTAATCATTAATACACGTGGACATGTCCAGAAACGTCATGTCGCTACAAATTTATATCCGTTGGACCCATTAAATGCGAGCACATCTTTTAAGAGCTGACATGTCAGACCAAGTAACATACAAGAAATTGCAAATAGAGCATAAGTACTCTCATGTCGGTCATCAAAGAAAACCAAGTAGGAATAAAGCGGAACAACAAACGACATCAGTAGTCATTCAATAAAGCTCAAAATACCTACTAATGTCGGGGGCCTCACTGTTGATATCCGACTTGATTACATAATTGTAGAAGGAGATTAATCACTTTATTGAAGAAATAATCCTCCAGATGAAGACGAACTTAGGACAAGTCGGTATTCATTGAATTAATTACCGACTTCCGAGATTGTCTAAGGTACCGACTATTGAGACAGATACAAATAAACCGACTTCGGTTCAGCAAATATTATGACAAGTTGAATCAAGTTTTTTCTATTCAAACCGACTACCACAAAGTTCAAGTATCCAGGCAGAAAACAAAGCTGTAAGCATCTGATTGGACCAGCAAAACAAAAAGTAATCATTGATGTTTCCCACCGCTTAAAGTGAAGCAGCTCAATATTAAATACATTCTTATCCATTTCGAACAAGAAGACAAAAACCACCGTACTATAAATAGCAGAATTTATGATAGTACGAGGATCTTTTTTTGGGACACATTGTACATGGACTGGAGATGATCTCGGTCAAGAATAAAAAATCGACTCCTGTACTCTTGTGAATATATCAAATAAAATCAAATTTTACTATAATCTTTGTTTAAACACACTCAGCTGTTTGTAATTTTAAGTTGTTAATTTCATACAACAACAAGAGAGGTTAGGATTTTGGAAGGCGAAAAATGGGTGCTTCTTCAAAGGCGAAATGGGGGAGGTTTTGGAAGAGAAGAATCAACAAAAAAAAACAAAAATTAACAAAATAAACGCAAGCAAATACAAAATTAAAGCGCAAGAGACTTACTCATAGTTGCAGTAGAGAGTGGTCGCCGAAAAATGCTTGAAGAGAAAGCACCAAGAGCAGGAAAGCACAGTTTGCAGAGGAAGAAATTAGGGCACAGGAGAACTCAGAATTTGCAAAGGTGAGAAAAAACTGGTAAATCTGCTAAGTACCGTATTTATAAGTACAGAGGAATAAGGTGAAGAGCTAGTGGAGATAGCCTTTAGATAAAAGGGAGATCTAATGGATGGGAGAATTTAAAGGGCGCGGATAGTGAAGTGGCGCAAATCGCGAGGAGACGTGATGATTGAAAGCACTAAAGCAAGTGGGATGCGTGGCAGATGAAAACCGAATTACTAATGAAGGGAAATGAAAGGCGACTGAAAATTCGCTATAAAATCGGTCAAGGGGTCAAAGGGTCGAAGAAAGGTCTGATGACGGAAGCAAACCCAGCCAGGCGATCGAGAAGTAAGCAGGCCAAGGAAACCAACACGGATTCACTCTTAGACCGAGTCATTTAGACTCGACCAGAGTGGGGGGGACTAGATGATATGGGATATTATACGCCTAAAGAATATGCGGTTCACTGGGCCGGTCGTACAAGCCCAATATTGGAAAGGCTACATCAGTCGAGCAACAGCGGACTGAAAGAAAGTGGTCGAGCATCGGAGCAGACCTGGTAGAAGATCGACCTACCAGAGGAGAACTCATTCGATCGACCACTCGACGAGTGAAGATCAATCGAGGGCGTGGCTTGAACGCGAGAAAGCACGTGGACTTCGTCAGGAAATCTCAAAGGAATATTCAGGGGAATAATTACCCTCTGCTCAGAGGTGGAACGTGGCAAGAGTACATTTGTGCAGAGCGATAGTGGCAATAATCACCTCTGACACACACACACACTGCGTGTGTACGGACGGGCAGATACGGACAGCGCTAGGAGGACAGCTCACCAAGTCCGGGCAGCTCCTAGGGCAGGTGTCCCACTCCTATATAAAGAAGTGATTCTTGTTACTTACAATTTATCCATTCTATACTTTAGAGAATTGAGTGAAATATATACTGACTTAAGCATCGGAGGCTCTTCACTGGAAAAACCCCCCGGTGTGAGGGTTCTTTGCAGGTACGCGGAGTTCTACCGGCGAGGAGGAGGAAGACGAGCCGATTTCAAGCCGATCAGAGTGTTTTGCGTTACCAAAAGTTTTTTCAAAAAAGTTAATATGAGTTTTTCGAAAATTAAATCAGTGTTTGCAAATTTGCTATAAAGCGCGAAAAATTTACTCTGATTTTAGTAAGTTTAGGCGGGGTGTTACATGAGTGGTACTAGTTTGGGATGGAGAAGGTTATTATTAAATAGTTAGTAATTAAATTAATCAACGGAAGTTTGATCCTAAACATGGGGAGGTAATTCGAGTAACTAGCAGGAAATGAATTTATTTGTACTTTGGGTGCTAAATGGGAAGTCTAGTATTATTATTATAGTGTCATTTGTTAATATTGAAGTATGAGCTGAGTGGGCTTGGCCCACAGTTAGGTCCATACATGGGAGCCAATCTTCAGAACCTTCTTAGTGTTAGTATTGTAGCTTATAAATACACCAAGTCCTTAGCCTCTTATCAAATATATTTTACGAGAGTTTTCTTCAAGTCTTGAGCGAGAATCGGCCGATACTGAGAGCAAAACAGGAGAGACAAATCATAAGAAAAAAATTGAAGCTTTGGGAATTCGACAAGTCGTCCACCCCAACAAATCATAAAAGGTGCAAGGTCCACTACAAGAAATTTTGCAAAACATGACGAAAAATTTCGTCATGTAAACGTTGTTTTTCGTCACAACAGTATATCGATGACGAAAATTTATCGTCACAGCAATCGTCACCGCAGCCACGTCATATTAAGTATAGGTGACAAATTTCGAATTTGTCACCAAATGTTTCACTTTTAGTGACGTTTATAAGTTTCGTCATATTATAAAAATTTTGTCATGTAAATTATTATTTCGTAATAAAAAGACAAGTTTTAAATGACGAAAACTTAACTTTGTTATCTAAATATTATTGTTTTGTGACGAATTTTATTTCTTTATCGAATTTATAAAATTTCAATGACGAATGTATTTGTGGCATTTTCGTTAAAATAATCGTCATATTTTATAGAATTCGTCATGAAAGAGTTATTTTATAATTACAAAATATTGGTCATCACAAAAAGAAAATTTAAATATGACGATACCAAAAGTGTCACAAAAATATAGAAGTAGTGACGAATATAGCCACATAAGGATAACCCGGTCTAGAAGCTTCTTACTCGACTGGCGAGCCACTCGAACGGCTCGTACGTCGACATGATTCCGCCGACATGACCAATCGACTTCCCTAGAAGTCGATTCTACCAAGAGCAATCCAGGAGAGAAATAAATCGGTCTAGTCGACTCTACCAAGTCGACTTCACTCTATCGCCTTTCACTAATCGACATCAATGAAAGAGGAGCAGCAAGAGTACAGCTCTTGGTCATCCAGATATTCTAAGTCGACTACTAGAAGTCGACTGAACTAAGACGACTCTCTGAAGACGACTTCGCCTCAAAGAACTAGTCAAGCGTAGCCTCCAAATCCGCACATATCCGCGAGTCGACTTCCTAGATCTCGAAGTCGACTTCACATACCTTAAATAACAAGGATGTGATGACGATTCACCACACTTGCAACATATACGAAGCCTTCCACATTAGGAAGGATAAGAAGGAATCTTGTGATGACTCAGCAATAAGGGGAGACGAATCGACAGGGGCATTTTGGACCTTCTAGGTCCACCGATTTGGGCATTTTGGGCACTTCACGTAAGTATTCACTCCTATATAAAGGAGATGAGGTAACCCTAAACCCTAACTCTCATTCATTCCCACTCTCCCCCATAGCTGCTGCGCAGCCTCTCTTCATCACTCTCATACTGACTTGAGCGTCGGAGGCTCTACGCCGGAAACACCTCCGGCGTTGAGTTTTTGCAGGGATTCTTGCGATCTAGCAACGGTTTCAAGGCGGTTCAAGCAGATCTGAACTCACAACCACCGGTTTACTGCGGATCTAGAAGTAGACCCATCATTTGGCGCCGTCTGTGGGGAGTTCTTAAAGGAAGAAAGAGCTTCACACCCAGTTCCGATCTGTTTGCCAATGGCGGAGAAGGAGAGCTTGCAGAGGAACCTGAGCGAGGAGTTCAGAGGGACGTGGATGGACAAGAGGCCACCACCACTTCCCACCACTAAACACTCCGTAGTTCAGATGACGGGAATGCCGCCGTTCGGAGGACTTCCACCACCCGGGCTGACGTTGGGCGGAGAAACGCCTGTGACTCCAACCGGCGTAAAGTTACAAGTGTTGACTCAGGCAGGGACAACTCAAAACCCTAACCCAGATGGAGAGAAGGAGCCAACGGAGGCCCGCTCGACGCGAGGGAAAACAGATACAGGAGATTCCGGAACAGACACAACCCCGCGTCGAGGAACAGACTCTGACAATGACGAGGAGTGAAATGCAGAAGATGATTGCTGAAGCCGTGGCGGCCCAGATGAAACAGATAGCGCCGGTAGAACAGCAGCCCCGAGTCGAGTGTCCACCTCGAGTCGAGCACCAGCCTCGCGTCGAGTACCCCCCTAGAGTCGAGCAGCAGCCGCGCGGCGAACAACAAGCCCAGTCGAATGTGCAACAGAACAGAAGGGTAGACGAAGAAGAATCGTCCATTCGAACCGTTAATCCACAGGCAAGGGACGAAACGTTGGAGCAACTGCTGGCGCAGGTTCGCGACTTGCAAG
>BKCP01008460.1:0-11000 GCA_008636005.1 Striga asiatica
CTAAATCATTGTTAGGTCAACGTGTCTTAATTTAGGGCCGTTTTTGGGTTTCTTTAGTGGAGACTGGCCTGCTTTAAGCGAGGCCCAGTTTTCCAATGCATCGGACAGTAAATGGCCGGAATGCTGGGCCTATGCTACCCTGACATCCAGGCAAATATAAATTTGCAAGAGAAAATCATCCTATTTATTTTCAAGTTTTACTTTATTTTCATATTTAAGAAACTTTATTTTAATTATAAATATACTTACATTATAGTTTATGTTCAATTAATTTTCAGTTTATTTTTTCATGCATTTTTAAATTATATTATTTTTTGTTGATGTCAATTTCTCAAATCTTTTTTGCCACACACACACAAAAAGAAAATGTAGTAAACATGTCGAATAACTCGTAGCAACATGACTGAATTTGATTGAATTTTGACTTGCAAAAGATGAAAAATGATAGTTTTTCATTTCATGATTTTGCTTTAATTTACAAAAGATAAAAAACACGTGAGTTAAATTGTCAAANATATATATATATATTTATAATCATATAAGTGTTCCATGACCATAATATCAAATAATTTGAATTTTCATACCATTTTTTAGCTTGCAAAATATTTTATAATTTTCGTTTTCTTGAAACTGATGCTTTGTTACGTAACCTCATTTTTTTGGTAAATTACTAAAATTGTTACAAAGGGTGTATGATTTTATTCTATTCAAATTCACCTAAAAACTAGTGTGTACCCCGTGCGATGCACGCGAACAATATTAAACTAACAATATTATAAATAGACCTCGAGTTTGAGTCACTCAATGGCAGAAGTGGAAACTACTATTGATCCTATTTAAAAAGAGAAAGAAAAAAAAATAATTATAAATTAAAGAAGAGGATAAACAATACTTAATAATTATAAATTAAAGATTCGGGGTCAAACAATGTAAAACTATTTTGTATAAGAGAATATGAAGTTTATATTATTTTGTATAAGAGAATATAAAATTTGTATGTTTAATATTAAAAACACCTAAAATATTATATTAGTATATGTAAAAGTACTCAAAATTTTCTATATTATTTTTGAAAGATGTGAAGTCACCTATAACTTTTCTAAACAATTTTAAAAGGAAAACATATCTAAAAACATTTGAATTTAACATTGTGTAAAAAAGATTTTTCTAGACTATTTTGTAAAGAAAACATGTCTACAAATATTTAAATTTAACATCAATTATGTATATGTGTATATGTATATATATATATATATATATATATATATATAGACGAATATGTAAAAAAAATATTTAAACAATTTGTTTAAAATATCTAAAATATTATAAGCATAATTTAAAAAGACATTATGTCAGATGATACCGAATTTATGGCGTTACTTCCATCTAAAAAATTTGATTACACACCATTATTATTATACTTTTTACGTTGTTATCAAGGATGTATTGTTAGCTTATAATATTTGTAAAAATATTAGTAATTAGACCGATGAAAATTAGCTTTTTAAGGTAGATAATGGATTTCTAGTAGTAATTATGAATTGGTTTTTATTTTATTTTATTTTTTTAAATCGTTATAGATAAGAGATGAGATTTTTTAAACTTGTGAGACATATGCAATGGGATTTTGTAACAGATAAGAGATAAACTCTAGATATATGCTATGAGATTTTATAACGCGATTTTCAATACGGAAAAAGGAAAACAGATTCTAACACAATTAATCTAAAAAAGGAAAACAGATTCTAACACAATTAATCTGCTGATTTTGTTGCCTTATCAATATTGTCTAATAATTACTATATATATGATACATTTAATGAATTTGGCGGAAAAACATTTCTAAAATTGTAAAAAAGTTATTCTTTTTATATAATGATAGATAACATTTAATCGTCCAAATTTGGCATTTGTCTTGAATTTTGACATTGTTTAATTTTCAAAGTAGTAATTATTAGTTGACCGATATGGACATGAGATTTTCTCGGTGATGCATATAAATTGCCAGCTGCTATTAAAAACCAAATAATAGCCTGCCATGTGGATATGGGGGACTTAAAATGCCACGTCGGGGCAATGCTATGTTTGAATTGTATCCAAGGCTTCGTTTACTATATATGATGTGATTGGACAAATTAATCCCTCTCATTTGCCACATCAGATTTTGTCCATTATTTACTAAAAATGATACAATCTTTGCCAAACCCAATCATCTATTTACCATACATGATAAAATGTTATGTTGTTAAATGACATTACTATTTTGCCCTTATCAAGCCGTGAACATATCAGGATTGAAGCTTGGACATAAGCTCTGTTCTAAAAATTGGCCTAGGAAGTGCCCGGCCGCCTCCGATTTGCACAAATCGACCGAAAAAATGGGTCAGGCGGCGTCTAGGCGGGCTCGACAACAATTTTTCAGTTTTTATTTTTTTATTTTTGAATACTAATTATATTATTTTGTTTTAATATTTTTTATAAAATATATTAATATTATTATTTGGACTTAGGTGTGTGGATGTATTATAAGTTGAGATAGTTTTATTTTGTAGGTAGTTAAAATAAATAAAAAATAAGGTATTTAATATTGATTTCTAGGCCCCGTCTAGACGCTGGTCGAGCACGTAGTTGGTGCCTAGTGACTTTTAGAACGCTGGACATGAGAATAACATCGCATTCCATGAACCCTAGAATATGCGATTTAGTGACGGAAATGAAGCTTGGTTTGACGACCTTGCAGAAGCCAATGTCGCGAGCTTTGTCGTCCATGCAGTAACCGATTTGTACCCTGCATCCGGTCGAAGTGCAGCAGGTGGAATCGGTCGAGAAATTGTGGTCGAGGGCGAAGAGAATGGCTATTGCACGAGATACAACTCGATTTCCGTGTGAACGTGTTATTAATTTTGTCATTCCAACTATAGATTATTGATTTCTTCGTGCTTCCCTTTTTATAATTGCATTGCAATTTCGTATCTACAAATTGGCAACCAACTCGATTCGTGCTTCGTTTATACCTTAGACCCTCCAAATTTGTTGACATGTTTCAGATGTACGTTGTTTTTATGTAGAATTTGTGCACAGTCTCGGGTCTAAAATATCTGCTTTATTTGTGTTTTTTTAGTTTGAATTGTAGCTTGTTTGTTCCTGGGGATGTTTCCTCACATGCAAGAGCATCTTTAATTTTACAGATTTGAATAATTTAAGGATCTGTCATTCCATGTGTTGAAAATTGTAGAGAGGTCGTGATTTACTTTGCAATGTGTTGTCCTTCCCGGACTTTAAGTCACCATATGAAATTTACTTGATCTTCGTCATACTTAAAAGAGTATACCTGGGTTATTGAGGAAGATCAATGAACGAGAGGGAACAAATGAAGACTTGCAATTTGAGAATACCAAATTGCATAAAAAGGTTGAACAATTCCAATCATTGAACAAGATGTTGGTTGGAAAGAAAAAAAATTTAGATGTGAGAATGGGGTTGGCATTGATTGATCGTTCAAACTCGTATCGCGCGACTCTATCCATTAGTCAAAATAGAAAAGCGTATCGACTTTGTTGAGGGTATTTCTACTATATAAAGTTGTGAATGGTTACGATAAAGGTCAAGATTGTATATTGGAGATGCTTATGTAACGTGTTTAACATCTTTTTAACCTTCTATGTACTCTTTTATTTTGTGTGTACTTTTATTTTGGAACATCAGTCTATCATGAATTGTTGTTTGAATGAAAGTTCCTTTTGATTTTCATATTTGTGTCTCATGGATGATAAATTAGTGTTAAACCTTAAAAAAACTCATATGTGGCCTTTAATATAATACAACATCACCGATTTAGTTTGTGCTTGTTAGATTAATATTGTTTGGAAATGCTATTTAGTTGTACTGTATTTATGTCATCATTGAAAATGAGACATTACAATCACATTAAAAAACCCTCAATTAACAAAACAAAGGTGAATGGTATGGGTTCAAGATTAAATTGCCCAAACTGTTGTTCACTGTCACGTATGTGTTACTAATTAGGTATTTTACATATGGCGTCGTGAAAACAGTTTAATTGAATTACTACTTTAATAAATATTCATATAAAATCATCCTTGTAATAACTGCTTTGGTTGAATAAAATGTGTCATTTGAATTGAAAAAACAATTGTACAAATGTATTATGATTTTGCTTTATGCTGTTGATATCCGAGTTTGGCTGGCGTAAAGTTTATGGTTCGAAGACAAGGGACCGGGCAAAGATGATCTCAAAATCCGGTCCGGTGTCCGAATCACCATGACATGCCGAGCTAACCAGGAAACAAAGTTGACGAGAGCGATAAACAGTATGATCCTTGAGATCGGCACCTGCACAGTTCAAAGACGAGGCCGACCTCCGTAAACGCCGAACAGAAAAACAGAATCCCGGAGATTAGGTAATAAAATAATGGTGAAAGTCCGACCTGGAGATTCTACGAGATCGACTTCTGGATGGATGCAGGGCCAAAAATTAATAAAATATTGTTACTTATCAGCTAATGATTGCCGATGGGATGCGCCACCCTAGCCTAATACCCTAGGGCATCTAGCCCGATAGAAAGGTCTGTCAGCATTAAATGCATCACATGTGAGCATTTAATACCGACAGGTAGGTAATCATTGGTGAAACCTCAGATCACATTTAACATCTGTCAGAGCAGCGCCGACCTCAAAAAATTGTCTATCCATTTGGTTCTCAAGATGAAACTATGTAAGTAGACGTGGCCAAACCCTGGTTCAGACCGGGGTTTGGAGGGCCATCAACCGGTGCTATCATATTCACGGGCCGATTCAGTGAACCGTCGGTTCCAAGTCGGTCCAATTTATTAAAAAGACAAGAGATAACTAAAAAAGATTAAAAAAAATTAAGCCGAACGTCAGTTCTAGTTCTGATTCGGAACTGGAACCATTGATTCAAAATTTGTAATGGTTAAACCGAAAAAATTTGTAATGGTTGAACCGAAACGGGCCCGATAAAACCATGGGCTGGTTCAAGGTCCGTGGTGACCGGGCTGGTTCTGGCCAAACACAACGTGGTCGTGTCTATACGTAAGTGAAGATAAANCCATGTTTCCATATACGCGCCAAAGAGTCGAACTCGTATAAACTGGAACTATCGGCTCATTTTATCGCACTCTCCATAACGGAGAAAATTTTGAGAAGTCAAAAGGAGAAGAAGCTGAAATATGGCACTGCTGTGCTTCGTGTTGGATTTGCGTAGCTTGTCGCCTCCAGTTCTTCGAGATCTGAAACAGGTGCTTGCACACACAATGGCACAAACTCTATCGATTTTATGGATTGCGTCACAATTGATCATTATTTTGATGTTATTTCGGTTTTCATTCGTTTTCAGATTTTTCTCCTGATGAGATGTTGATTAAACCTGATTTTACGTTTTTTTCCTTGTTCACTGCGCTAGTCGTTGTTTCAGCTAGCAAATTACTACGCAGTGTCGCTTCCGAAAATCAACAATGGTATTGATGGAGGTCATTCGAGTGCGAAGGCGCTACTTGATCGCATTGGAATCTGTTATGTCTCCCGGGATCGAGTTTCTTGTGCCGATGAGGTATTTCTAACCAGCAGCTTTTACGCACTCCTTAATCTTGTTTGTGATTTTGTTTAGCATTAATTTTTGTTTTACAGTGCTCGAATTTCGTTTGATCTATTTTGATGGCTTAATCTATGCTGTTGTAATTAGTGAAACATTCATGCTAGTTGTTTTTTTATCTTTTAATGAAAGCTGCACCGATTTCCTATTTTTGAGGAAGATGACAATTGATTAAAGAGGTCGGCCTAGATGAGTATGATTTTGTATTTGGAAAGAAAAACCTGCATCTGAATATGTGATTTCTTAAGAGAATCTTGACGCCAAATTGAACTTGATGATTATCATGTTTTAGATGCAAATTTCTAAAACCCAACATAGGATACTCCATGGTAATGTAATTGTTACACTACCTGTTGTGTGTATCTTATATCAGCTTCAGACTATTTGGAGCTTCTTTGATTGTTCATTTCGCTTTCTGGAGTAGCTGCATGCATCATTGGCGATTTGAAATAAAAAGTCAAGATGCGTGAAATATAATTATAATATGAACCTCTGCTCTGCATGCCAAAATATATTGCTTTATTTTGGTGAGATTTTCCTTTGCGTGCATGACTGTTCCTCTCAAATTTTAAATCTCAACAGTAAATAATAGTTAAAATAAGTATAAGAGGTGGGACCTTGTATGTTAAACAGCTGAAGATTGCATATAATCCACATGGAAACTTCAATCTGCGCGATCTTCACCATGCTCTAAACAATGTGCCTACCGATGCTTTCTCGCTTCAATCCAGTGATTCTGGAGCTTTATGTAGGGGTAATACGTTTTGTGTTCCATCCCCTGCTGAACCTCATGCGCAAGCAACCATATATGCAGAAAATAAAAAAACTATTATTTCGGCATTTAGTTCCAGATAAGTCAATTATTTGTACGTTCTTATGATCTGTTGTAGACCTGAAGCTGGTTGATATCCTGAGTGAAGAAAGTCTGTACACTTGGGGAGGCCATGACAAAAATATTGCAAGAAAAGTGATTTCGATAAGTTCTTCTCTTACTGGTGCCCTGAATTCTGAAACAATAAAAGCTCTAATGGTGAGACCAATTTTCTGCCATCGTTCAGTACACCACTGTTATGAAATATTTTTCAATATAAATATTTATGTAATTTTCTTCACAGGATGCTTCTGACAAGAATGTTATAGTGGAACTTATTTTCTTGGAGCGAACATTAAACCACCATGGTGGTATTGATCAACTTGTAAAACAGATTGATTCTCTTAAAAACTGCTCATTTCAGTCATTGATTCCAGGTAAACAAGAGATATAACTGCAAATCATCGTAGTAAGTCTTTGGAAGTTCTAGATTACATTAATTCATGCATGAGAACTATTTATTAGGTAGCACATTTTGCTATATATTGACTATGTTTTATGTATAATGGAAAAAATCAAGTTGTGTTGGTTCTGTATGAATTTGTACATTAGAACAGCATGGGGCTATGATGTTACAACTGAAGTTTATTAGATAACAATTTCTGGGATGGGTTTATAAGTTTCAGTCTTTTATTGAGCCTTAAGCTATTGATTGCTTGTTACTACAGAAAGTTGATAGTACATTATTGCTATAGATTGACGATGTTTTATGGATAATGGAAAAAATCAGGTTCTGTTGGTTCTGTATGATTTTTTACATCAGAACAGCATTGGGCTATGATGTTACAACTGAAGTTTATTATATTACAATTTCTGGGATGGGTTTATAAGTTTCAGTCTTTTATTGAGCCTTAAGCTATTGATTGCTTGATACAATAGAAATTTGACTTGGCAGAGCACAATAGAAAATGATCCATATGAATTATATTTTTCAGATCTACAAGTATTGCATGGTCTCGTGAAAAGATGGCTCCGAGAATTAATATATGACAGAGAAGAACCATTACAAGCTAGTTTTATATTCAAGACCAATCTAATGAGCTCAATGAATCAGATATCCTGCAACTTATGTGCATCTTTCAATCCTATGGTCGATGAGTTCTTCTTTTGTGAGGTATCTTGTAGCATTTCATTGACAAAGTACATGGGATGGAAATTTAAGCGATTCTGGTACATTAGATGTTTTGCTTTTTTGAGAACCCTCAAATCACTATTCCAGCATCCACATATCACCGGCCATCAGTTGAATAACTGCTTGCATATATGCACAGATATTCTGGTAACTTGTTCTTAGCATTATATCAATTTGGATAAGACTGGTAACGTTAGTTTGTGTCGGAGAACATCCATGCCTCATAGTAATTAATTTTCTTATGCTGAATGAGGAGTCAATGGTTCATGCAGCATTGCTTTAACTTTGATCATGAGATCAGTTCATTACAGTAATGCTGTATTTAAGCAGACATGCAGGTGTCATGGCATACCATTGGGTCACTCAAATATGAAGGCCAACAAGTCTTTGTCTTGTCCAGTAACCAGTGATGATCTTGGAGATTTAGATATTGTTGAGAACTCTGTCAGGGTTGGTGAACAGACAATCCTCTATATGCCGTCTTTCCAGGGTTGTTCGAAGCTCAAGAAAATTGCATCACCCATTGACTTCGATGTCATTCAGAGGACCAACTTAGTATCACTATGTGAAGGTACTTCTCTGAAAAAATGTGCATCTTGTTATTTTCAATATTTTACTATGTGCTTTTAAGTCCACATATTCACCGCTGGCATTAATCATTATATCCATCTTTTTTGTTTTGTGATTTTCGAATGTTCNTATGTATCTGCACAAGTTCTATGGAGCCCACCGGTTCGAGTTCTGACATATAGAATCTCTCTTTCTGCTTGATTGAAACATAGTTATCGGGTAAAAGATTTTTACATGCGAAAAGAGGTTTATTTCCCTGTAGATTTTTGAAATGACTTGTGAGCAAGTTCTTAAATTTTGAGCAACTGATATGGGCCACTTGCATTTTACAATCCTGTAGTTTTATCTCTGAACCCTTAACTAGCCAGCCTCTTTTCTCTGATGTAGGAATTTAACTACATATAATGTTTTAGTCAATGCATGCCAGGTTTAATTCATATCTAATTTTTTCTCCACAGGGTTATTAATGGGCGCTGCCTACTTTGTTATTCCATCAACTTTTAGCCATTCTGATGATAACAACTCAGAGCTAAACAATCAAGGTAGGTGGGACACACACTTTATCTTTGATCAAATATATCTTGACTATATATTTGATGCTGATAATCTTTCATTAATGCTTGTGTCAACAGTCTTTCAAGTGGTATGCAATGTTCTGAATTCCCTCGATCAGGGCCTGGTTTGCTCATCAAACTGTAACATTGAAACTGGAATGGAGACTTCATTCAAGTGTTATTATATTCTATTACCTACGGACAAAAGGCTGATGCTTCTCAGGGTAACTGCATTTCGCCACTCTCTCTCTCTCTCTCTCTCTCTCTCTCTCTCTCTCTGTGTGTGTGTGTGTGCTTGCACACATCAGTTCTGCAGACTACCAAGAGGTTCTCTCTGCTTTCATGGGAACTGTTCATTTTTTTCATCTTTGCAAAGCATCTTTTATATTTTTTCAGAACTTTCTGAAATATAGGAGGAATAATGTGGGCTGAGGGTTGAATTGTTTATTACCATAGCTAACCAGTAGGATAAAATTGATGAGATGTAAAATTGGAGTAGTGGTTGATGAGCGTCAGGAATTTTTTGTTCCTTCTTCGTTTCCACCTTTTAACTTATCATTGTTTCCATACTTCCATTACATTTTAGATATGAGAAAATTTCACCCGAAGTTTTCTTTTTCTTTATCTTTTATTTCCTCTACTTGTAAGTAATCATGAGTCTCTTTTATAAAATATGCAGCGACTGTCAGCATTGGAGGAGTTCATGCCTATTCCTGATGTTAGCCAACTCACTAGCTGTGTGGTGGATGAAGAGATTAAAAACACAGTGCAAGATTCTTTCCTAAAGGTTAAATCAGTACAGTTTCTATACCATTTTGGATTTCAATTACATCATTTTTTTTTTTTTTTTTTTTTTTTTTTTTTTTTTTTTTTTTTTTTTTTTTTTGTGTATCTGGTACCTTTTTCTTATGCTAAATTGTGTTGACCTGCTAACTGCTAAAACTATACTGATCTATTAGATAAAAACTTTTAAAAGCTAAGTTGATGATGGCTGCTAATAACTTCAGTGGCAAAATTTAATATATAGGACTACAATCCCATCCATCCACTTGTCACTTTGTGATGATAACGAATTGAATGTTGATTATTTCCAGATAGAAATAAATGACTACAATCCCATCCAGCACGAGAGAGGTTTCCATAAGAAATTGAACTTCCTCGTTAAAGAGAGCCTTCAATTTGGGTAAATAAATATCATCTCTACTCATGTTCAAGTCTCCTACGCATAATCTGTTTCTTTCAACTGTGCATTCTTCGAGTTTTGATTTCTATTTTTTTTTTCAAAATCTAGAAACTTCTTATCCATAAGTTACTATTGTTCCAAATGAGCAAGTGCTGCCATCTGATTTTCACACAAAATATCAAAACATTGCTAATTATTTTTTGTCTTTGCAGGGCATTACCTCTCAAAAGTAAAGGAAACTCGGAATGTCCAGACTTGGATACAAACAGTCCTAAGGATGATCAATCCTCAGTAATCACAGAAAACAAACTTCCACTAAGTGACGCCAAACAAGAACAAGACAAAAGTGCGTCAATCCTTTCAGAAGAATGGGAAAAGCTAATAGTTAACGAACTCGGTGTTATAATGCACTCTCCCACATGCAATCCCGTCTCCAAGCTGGACCAAGCGGTTATGACTTCACCATCACAGAATAATAACAGCAGGCAGTTGGACGAGAAGACCTCGAGAATCCTTGAGAGGCTCGAAATCCCAAGGCAGCTCAAAAGGAAAGCAGTTTCGCCAGGCAGTCTTTCTTCTGATGTGTGTGCACCGGTAAAGAAGCCTCTGATACCATACAAGGCCAGTGATGTTTCATCTTTGTCGAGCCAACTGCTGAAGCCCAGTTTCCAGAGGATTAAAAGGAAGGGTTAACAACGAATGATCCTCTGAGATAGGTAAAATCCCATGCCTTTTTCTACTGTGAAGGGTTGTTAACAACTAAAAGAACCCCCTGATCAGAAGGTATTTTTTAATCAGTCCCGCCGGTTTGTAGCCCTTTTGTGAAGACAAAAATGAAATGTAGCCATGTTTTTAAAAAAGATGAAATCTAGTCATTTTAGGGGTTAAAAGTACTAGTCTACCCTTACTAATGTTTACCTACCAAAAATAATAAAAAAAAAAGATAAAAAAAGCAAAAAGAGTGAGCATATGTCTCGTATTAATTGTTGGTGGTCTTCCTCCTCCTCCATTGTTGCTTCCTCCTCCATTGTTGCCCAGCGGTTCAAAAAAAAAAAAAA
>BKCP01008460.1:12774-36015 GCA_008636005.1 Striga asiatica
AACCCATGTCCTGCTCACTTATCTCACAGTTTAACCGAATATAAACATGACTCTTTTAAACCAAACTAAGCACATAAAAGCATATGAATTCGGCCAACAAAAGTACAAAGGAGCTCAGCCATTATACCTCGATCAGGATTTAAAATGGAAAAGAAACCAGGCTCGGGTCTCGATCCTTTGCTCTCGGCTTCTTGTTTTTTTTGTGGTGATACTCCCGGCTTGCTCTCAGAAACGGCCCAGCCTGCTGCCGCTCTCGACCGTGCCCCGCCTGCTCTCAGCCTTCCGGCAATGCTCTCGACCGCTGGACACGACTACTTCGGGCCTGCGTCAGTCGCGGATGAGCTCGGGTCGGACTCGTCTGCAGTATGATGACTCTCGGCTGCTCCTCGTCGCCGGAAATTAGAGCTTGGGTTGCGGCGGCTCGCATCTGGTTCAGGTCATCGGCTCTGGGGAACTTTTTCGATTTGCTGGACAAGGTCGCGGCTCATCAGACGGGGTCGGATTTCAGAAGTTGCGGCTCGTGGATGTTGATGCTCCCAAAGGTCGCAGCCCCGTCGGAGATCGAGGGTCGCCGTTCACCTTCTCGCCGGAAAATTGGGGCTCAAGGTCGCGGATTGCTGCTTTCATGGCTGCGGGAGTCTAGCTTCGTGAGGAAGATGCTGGGATTTCTTAAGAAACCGCTAGGGCTTTTGCTCTATAATTTCTTTTTCAAATTTTGGCAAATGGGAGAGAAAAAGGGAAAAAGAAGCGGATGAAAACGAATAAAATGAAAATAGAAAAGGGAAAAAATGAAAAAGGTATACAAGGGCAATTAAGTATTTTTACAAGCCAAAATGGTTATATTTCCTTTTTTTAAAAAAAGTGGCTAGATTTCATTTTTTGTTTTGTTAAAGTGCTATAAAGCACCATTACCACTTTTTTAATTGTATATCGATTTTGCTGAAGCTCAACATGCATGAGATTTTGGCGCATTTGTTTTTCTTTGTTAGGATTACAGAGTAATGCTCACATCGTAGTTCTTTTCTTTTCAGTCTTTACCTTAGGTAAATTGGTTCTGAGAAAGTAAGGTTTCCCATGTCCGTAGCAGCATCTTTTACAGAAGAATACTAGCATAACAAAATATAAGTCTTAATCAAATTCACGTGAAATATTCCCGCGAATGCGATGAGGTTTAGTTTTATGATGTTATTTGGATTTTGTGCTAGTCAGAACGATAGGGCGTAGGCTTTTAATTTGATGATCTTAGAAACTCATTTGAAAGTGTGGTGAAAATGATCTCACAATCTATACTGTAAAAAAGGATAAAAGATAAGTATCAAAAATTAATTCAGAGAAAACATTAGGATAATCAAAGTTTTTCCCAAGTCAAATCAGATATGATCAATCGTTATCGAGATCAAATCATATTTCGGAGGCAAAGACTCGTCCGTTGCTGAAAAACTGCGAGCGCCAAACGTTCGAAAGAGAAAAACTTATCAACGGATTAGCTTCCAAAACCAATCTAAGTTGGTACATTTATTCCCGTTTCGACTTTCTATAATGAATAGTGTAGTAGGGGATAATGCAATGAACATGGGAATTTCATTTCAAAAAAATAAGGTAAAATAAAATACTTTCGATGGTGAAATGCAATGAACATGTGAAGTTTACATTAGTGAACTACGGAAAATACGTTAGTGAAATGAATATTAGTCCAACTAGTTTGAAAATTGAGCAATTTTATCAAAAATCTGAATTTCAACCAAAAATTAGCATATGAAGTTTACATATTTCATTAATTTTTTTGCCAGGATCCGAGTAAAGTTATCTCCATATTATTCAATTTTCAATACTGTATGAACTACTTTTCATTAATCAAATTTCAATACGTCCAATTTTTGTACACACTTGGACCATTTATTAAACTTTATCATAATCCAAATATCCTTAAGAAGTCCATACGCTGGATGACTCCACAAATTACCACCACTCTTGATAACCTTTAAGAGTAGAATCCCTCGGAATGCGAAAAACATTAAATTTTCCCGCAAACAACACCGNAACCTACGATCCCGAAAACCCAATCTCCGACCATCAAAACCCAACCTCCGACGAAACATACGCCCAAAACCTCCAACTGCAAGAAGTCATAGTGTCCTCCCTAACCCGCACTGAACACCTCTCTCTGCAACTGCAAATCCCATGCGAAATATGCGCCGAGACCAAAAACGACGTCGTCGACTTCTTCCCCGTCCTAAACTGCCCCCACAAATTCTGCACCGACTGCATCTCCAAACACGTGACCGTCAAAGTCCAAAACGCCACAATCCCTACCAACGCCGCCATCCCCTGCCCGTGCCCGGGCTGCAAGGGCTGGCTCGAGGCGGGCTCGTGTCGGGCCGTCGTGGGCCCGGAAGTTCTGGTCAAGTGGGACCGGGCTGCTTGCGTGTCAATTTTCCCGCCATCACAGATTTTCTACTGTCCGTACAAGAGCTGCTCGGGAATGCTGGTGATTAAGGAACGCGATGATGATGATGATGATGATGAAGGTGAAATAGAGAAAGCGGAGTGTTTGTACTGCAATAGGTTTGTGTGCGTCAAGTGTAGGGTGAGGTGGCACTCTGGGATTGGTTGCGAGGAGTTTTTGGCTCTCGGGGAGGATGAGAGGGAGGCAGAGGACCTGGCGCTGCATGAGCTGGCGAAGAAGAATGAGTGGCAGAGGTGTCCTAAATGTCGGTTCTATGTCGAAAAGAGGGATGGGTGCCTTCACATGATGTGCNTTTTTTGGCTCAACTTGTGGAGGTGAAGAAGGTGAAGGGGCAGTTAAGGAATACGAGAAATTACTCACTAACACTAGGTTTATTTTTCTTAGGGAAAATTTTTTTTAACCTCTCGATGTATGCTGTTCTTTTGACTTTACCATATAAACTTTTTTTTTTTACAATTTGCCTCCCAATGTAATCGAAACTGACAGTTTACCTCCTCGATTGAAAACCCTAATATGGTACAAAAGAGTTTTTAATTCAATTAATGATGCATTTTAAATTAATCTTTAAAATTGATTGAGGGCTTTTAAAGCCCATGGCGAGACGAACAAAATGAGGTATGATTTATCGATTTCTGAAAATTGATACCTTTAAAATCGATCCACGAAGATAGCAGGAGCACGTGTGTATAGAAAAAATTTCAATTCAAGTTTTCTGATAATCAAGATATCCGATTTTCGATTGAGAGGTGTCATTTGAAAGCTTGAAGGACGAGTTTTCTATCGAAGTAAATCTTATGAAAATCCAACGGTCGGATTTTGGTTAGTAGCCTAACAAAAAGCTAACTATGGATCAATAGTTTTCTAAATACTGATCAAAATCCGACCGTTGGATTTTCATAAGATTTACGTGTTAGAAAATTGGTCCTACTAGCTTTCAAATGACACCTCCCAATCGAAAATCGGATATTTTGGTTGTCAGAAAACTTGAATTGAAATTTTTTCTATACACACGTGCTCCTACTATCTTCTTGGATCGATTATAGAGGTATCAATTTTCAGAATTCGACATATTATACCTCATTTTGTTCGTCTCATCATGGGCTTTAAAAGCCCTAAATCAGTTTTAAAGATTAGTTTAAACTTCATCATTAATTGAGTTAAAACTCTTTTGTGCATATTAGGGTTTTCAATCAAGGAGGCGAACTGTCAGTTTCGATTACATTGGGAGGCAAATTGTCAATAAAAAAAGTTTATATGGCAAAATAAAAAAAACGACATACTTTGGAAGGTTAAAATTTTTTTTCCCTTTTTCTTATATAATCATTTGAATCCTACTTTTTTTTACCCTTTTTTCGCTTTTCAAAATGATATATATAGCTACAATTTTGATTTCAAAGAAATGTAGTCTTTTTGCCATGTGAAATGACACAATTATCTTATTGGGTAAGTCTACAGTTTCGTTAAGGAACCATTTTGTTGGGATTTTTAACCATTTAATGCACATGCTACACTAATTTACATGTGAATCTAACGGTTAAAAATCACAACGGAATCTTTCCGTAAAGGGACGTAGAATTTGCTATCTTTACTACTAAAAACCTTTACCATAAACCTTTTTGTAATAAGGATAATTATGTCATTTCACATGACAATTTCCACAAAAAGTAACTATATTTCATCTTTTACAACATGATAAGGATATGTATCAATATGAGATAACTAACTCATCACGAGTAATATTTAAACACGTCTCCTCACCTGTGATTCCTTGTTTAATAACCATCCAAGATCNACATTTTAAATTTTTTGAAATCACAAATGAATATATGTCAAGGCTTTAAAATCTCAAAATAAAAAAGAAAAAAAAAAGTCTTTAAGAATCCAGAATGAATATACCCCTTCCAAAGCACATTTAGTAGAAAATAATTAATGCCACGCACTCTAGTCATCGTCTTAGAAACAAAGGGTATTCAATTTTAACCAATTATCACTCCCAATCACATCCCTTATATTTTTACATCAAATCAACTTTAATCATTATATTTTAAATGTTATTTTAAAACAAACTCAAAATTCCACTCAAATATAACTCAATTAACTTTTTCAAAATTAACCTTAGTTATATAACGAATTCAATTAAAACCTAAATTACTTTTATCCAATCACCATGATATTCACGATTGTCTGTGCATATATGTGTATAGGTGCGCATTTCAATTCTGCTATGCATGTGGGGAAGCTTGGAGTTCTACTCATGGCGGTTGCAGGTGACCGTCATGCTCGTTTTGCACTATATGCAGCCCTTTCTGAAGGTTTTATTCTAAAACCAGCAATATTTGAACTAAGATTTTAGTTTTTCTCTTATTCAATCTTGCAAAAGTACGTCACATTTTAAAGTATGTCTTTGCGACATTTTAGTATGTCATTGCAGTTTGGAAAAAATATGAAATTTGAAGGTGATTTTCTCGTCACTGCTGCTGGTTAATTATATATTGTTATGGATTGCTTTGTGTACAGGCGTTTTTCCTATTGTACGCTTTCTTTGAACAATAGTGAAACGTAGCTATTTTACTATGAGTGCGCTCAACGTTATTTGTACACAAATAAACAACTAGAATAGTAGAAGCAATAAACCAAAGATTTAAAAAAAAACTCTTCAGGGAAGCGTCCCACTTCCCCTCAGAACTCTTTCATTGATAGCTCGATTGTGCACATGCGTATAGTTTTAGAATTACAGCAACTAAAACTCCCTTCTAGCCTAACCAACAACTATACTCGAATCTACCAACTACTTCTCCGACCACGTCCCGTGGACTTTCTAACCAACACTTAATCCCTAAGTGCTGATCACAATAATGTTTGAATAAAACAAAGAAAAGAAAACAAAACGACTTCAGTTCTTCGATATGTAAGAACACCGAAAACTGAACCGAGAACTAAAATAAAAGAAGACTTGAAGCTCGAATAGTATGTGAATAATAATGATCTCAGCAGCCTTGATTCGATCTTCAAGTAGGGTATATATACAACTCCTTAGGCTTGGAGTCTTCTCCAAGTTTTAGACATCTTTTCCTTTTAGGAGTCAATTTCCTTCCCAATTGATTCCTTTCAGATCTTGGACGAAATCCTTCATGTAAAGTAAGTTTCCTTGATGTAGAATTCGTGTATGTGATTTAGAGATCTTCATGATTGAGTTTCCAATGGAAATCTCGTGTTTCTAGACTCTTGTAAGAACATGACTTTCCTAAAATAGTCGATATTCCAAATCTTCAAAGATCTTGTGGTGAATCTTTCCAAATCCTCCTTAGATCTTATAGAGAACGTCCAGAATTTCTTATTCACGAATTGCTCATCCTTTCATAGTCCTTGCCACCTATTCCTTGTCCTACAAGAAAGAGAAAACTAATTATGGCATAGAATCAAGCTCATTAATGCATGTGGCATATATGGTAAGTAAATATATAAGATATATATTATGTAAACCTTCTCCTAAAGGTTTAGGACTCCATAGTACACATTATAATAAATATATAACATATATTATTAATAATAAATATTAGAAACTTAATTAATTAACAAGTAAATAAATAGAAAACTTTCCTTTAATTTATTTTGCTTGCCTAACAAGAAAATCTTCTAGAAAACACTTAGGTTTTTTGGATGATATCAAACCAATATTCTTACAAATAGTTTATGTCCAATTAATCTATGTAAATAAACACACACAAATGCACTAGGAAGTGGATCGAATATGATATTAAGGACCATTTCTTTGAGTAGACTAACTAGAACAGATATGGGCTTTTAATTTGATTTACATGGCTTGGCCTTCTCCTTATCACATTATCAAATTTTTTCATGAACCTTAATTTGTGTCATTTTACTTGTTTGTACCAACATTCATTCAATTTTTCGATTTACTTTACATTATTCTTTTATTATTCATTTTAAATTTATTTTTTGAACTATCAGTATGTACTGCTTGCAAAATGAATGCATCGTAAATGACTATTTTTATTCATAAAACTAAATCATTATTTTTTGGTAATAGACCTTGTGCTCGGACAAAATTATATTGCTAAATGGAGTAACTACGAATTTACGATCATTTATTTTTTAAATATCAGCATGTTTAATTACTTTTTATTCAACTCCTAATGAATGAGATCGAGATTTATTGAGTCTATATTAATTTAAAAACTTTGGACTTTAGTCTAATTCATTAGTGAATCAATTAAATGATATGTCAGATTGTTTAGTTACTTTCCAATTTTATGATACAACATTTGAATTTTATAAGAAGCAAACCTGAATATAAAACAAGCAAAAGATGAACACAAAGGTCACCACTTAGATCAGTGTCAGTGTATATGAAAAAAGAAACAGCTTTCGAGATGTATTGTTGTAATACCAAAAACACAAAGCTTTTCTTCATAATTCATTCAAATCTTCCGGCAGATTTTGCAGTTTTCCATTACTTCAATTCTATAACTAATACAAGAACTGAATTTGTTTCAGTTGTCATCTTGTTCCCGTTGCAAAAAGTTGAGATGAACACTAAGAAAATATAGATAGATAGTCAGTACTGAACTAATTAAGTAAGAGAAATGAAAAAAAAAAAAGGCAATACAGCAAAATTCAGAATGAAATATGAAATAATATACAGTTTCACAATCCTATCTGAGTGATAGTTGTTGGTTCACAATTTCTATTACCCTAAGGCCTCAATTGATTGTGAAAAGGGATTAAATAACACAGCTCATATCATCATATTTATCCATAAAAAAAATCCCCTGAAATGATTAAGAGTTGCTACTGTTAATCAGTATCCCCAAAATCATAACATAATCTTTATGATTGTTTCCCTACTATTTTCCCAAATCAATTGAGCTTCGAAGTATATAAAGACACGTTCAGTCAAAGATAGTAACAGCAAACAAATGATGAGACTATTTGACAGCAAAAGAAGTATAATTACAAAGTTTTCTCACTATGAAAAGATTTTTGCAAAAAGTACCTTGAGGTTTGATCGAGTTACAGAAAAAGCCCAGCTACCTGCCAAAGTTACAAAAATATCCCTGAGGTTTGGTAATTGATTAACTGTAATCTTTTTATAATTTTGAAGTGAGTGTTGAAATTTTCATTTGCCAATGACTGTAAATTTTCAACAAAATACAGTCTCAAGAGAAGGTAAATGTGACAGTGAGTAGGGCTATTTCCCACTTGAGTTTAGCATAATAGTAAGTCTACTTCAACCATAATAATATAAATCAACTCTACAAATGACCATTAAAAGGAATTTCAATACTGCTCTCAGCCCTGCACAAGAGTTTATAGCAAACAATAATGTCAGAAGTTAGNCAGATAAAGGAGGAACAGAATAGAATACCTCATTCTTTTGATATATAACCCACCAGAAAAAGGTATCATACTTACTGAAAAAAAGATTAAAAAAAAAAAACAAAAAAAATTCTGAAAGCAACTTGTTGAACTGTGTTGTTATATTAAGATCCAACCGATTCCAAGAGATGGTACATACACGTGACTATTGTTGCATCATGCAAATCCCACCTTTTCTTGTCACTAGCATAATTAAATTAACTAACAAATTATTCAAACAAAACTGTTTCTAAAATTTCTAATTGACTATAAATTACACAGGAAATGGGAAAAAGAAAAAAAAAAGGGAAAAAAAAGAAAAATTCAAGAGAAGATACTGCTAATTGTACAACATTTGTTGAGCCAGATTCTGACGTTCGGCTCATCCGAATAATTGCTGATGAACGCCTCACCCAATTACAGAAAGAAAAGCCCAAACAGCACAATCGAATCAAGAATCCCCCTGCTTTGGCCCGCCCGTTATCCCAAAACCGAAACTTTCACTTTCAAAACACCTCACGGGTTCGCGGGCCCCACGGATTCAAGAAAATTTACCCAAACACCAAAAGGCCCAGTTGAGTTCTATTCTTCGAATGCATTTATACATATTTTCTCCAGCAACAACGGCCAATCCTCACCGAGTTTCTGTGGATTCAACTCCATAGCAACCCTAAAGTCCCGTAAAGAAATTGCTCGACAATTTTTTCTTTGCTCTTCAACTTCCAAAGCTTTCCCACTACTCTGCACCAGATTATGATATCCCGGTCTAATGCCATTAATCAGCTTTTGATAACCACACTGCTTATTCATAACAATACCATTCCTAGTTACCTCACTCCTTTGACTGGGACCCACGAGCTCAACACACGACCTAATCAGCCGTCTCATGTAAGAATCCAAACCGTGATTCAATAAGTCGGCCGAATCAAGAGAAACCCCTTCAAGACCTTCTGCCAATGCAATATTCTCCATACGTTCTCTCAACCTCACGCTATCCCACAAAATCCCATCTTTAGAAAACGGGCCTGTATGTCCACCGCTGCCCGTTTGGGCCCGACGGGCCCCACCAGCCCTAACAGGACAAAAGGGAACCCCTAGTGGGGCCCGAATAGGGCTCCTGGGCAAAGAAGGCCCATCCAAAACAGGCTCGTCTTGCTCGCTACATGAAGGAGCTGAAAACCCTGTACTACACTTTAATACTGACGATTTACAGACCCCATTTTCAGAAATGGCGTTAAACTTGCTACTCAGCGGCTGAGGAGGAGCAAAATTAGTTTTCCCGTTAAGCCCGAGTGAGCTTCGTCGGTCCACACTTTTACGGTCACGCAAGCCCGTACGGGCTTTTTTGGGCGAAATTGGCAGCAGCATGTCCCCTCCATTTACAGTAGATGTATTGTTATCCTTACAGTTAATTTGAATCCCGGGCTTTGAAATGTGGTCCCTTGACGGTGGAGGGGTTTTGGAGGTGCAAGCATTTTTGAGTATCGAGCGAATGAGGTGATTGTGAAGGGGAATATTCTCCCGTCCGAGGGTTTTAAGACAGAGATTGTTGAACTCGTCTTTGTTCAGTTTTAAACTCAAGAATCGATTCAGGTAGTGAAAGTATTGTTTGGAGCCATCGGGCCCGAGTTTCTTCACTATCTGAGCTTTTAGCTCGGCTAGGTTGATCCGTGAATGATGATGATGAGGTGGGTGCATTTTGTTATAACTCTCCCAGACTATGAATCCATATAGCAGGAAAATACAGTGATACAAGCCTACAACACAACACACAGAAGTTTTAATTCATTAGGGTTTTTGAGCTAGAAGTACTTAAAAAAAAAAGGAAAAAATAAATAAAATCCAAACAGCAGAAAATCCCTAAAAAAAGCCCTAATAATGCAACATACAAAAACCCCATCTTCAAAAACGTCAATTATTATAAACATTACATCAATTAGAGGGTTTGAGTCTGGCCCAGAGATCTCAAACTTCCAATTAAACTCACTCTCCCTCCAAAAACCTAATTTCAGAAGAATATCAAATTCTACAGTAGTAAAATTCAATTATTGTAATGAACCTCGAAAATTAGATACCTCCCTGAAACTCCAAGTAAACCGCTCAGCAATTCTTTTACAAGAATCATCAAAATTCAACAGACAAACCAAAATGCCACTCCATTAAAGAATGATTCAAGCTTAAATTCTGAACTTCAAGTTCAGATTTTTATGCTCGAAATCCAAACTTGAACAAATATGAATCAACGGAACACGAAAGACTCAAACTTGAACAAAATTCCGAGTTTGAACAGACGTGAAAACAAATGGGTTCACCTTATTGAAGCTCCAAGGACACAGATTTAGAGCATCACGATCACAAGAAACTCTGAGCTTTAGTTTTATTGAAGTAATTGTCTGAAACCCATGTAGCTTTTTTCCACCATTGCTCCTTGTCCCTTACAAAATTCTGCTGTGCATTCTCTATTTACTCTCTTTAATTCTTCCCATGAAAAGAAGGAAAAAGAAATTGTGAATCAGAAAATTGAAGACCTCTTTCCTCTGTTTTTCTCTTTCTGATCGTAGTTCTTCGACACTCCCTTTCTCTCTCTCTTTTTCGTTCTGTCTGTGCCTCTTTTNGCAATTCTGTTGGGTGCAATAAGCGATGTCCAACTTCAATAACTTGTATGTTGTGCATAATATATTGTACGTGACTCTGGTGAGAAGAAAAATAGAGTGGCAAGATCAACATATGATTAATTGAAATTTTATTTGCTTCACATCCCTAATTTTTGCGTGATTCCTACTTGCGATTGTATTGGCCAAATGGAATTGAAGTTGAATGTCACTCTCGTGCAGTGCGAGTGGGAAATAAGGACATTAAGGTGTTTATTACTATTTATTTGTATATATAATATGTTTTGGTAAGAAATAAGATTCTTCACATAAATTTGAGAAGGAAGAACAAAAACTCTTGTTGTGGTCAACACAGAAACACCTTCATGGATTATGAGAGAATTGTGTCAAACACTTTATATAATAAAAATATTTGGTAAAATCAAATGATTAATCAGTTGAAAAAAAATATATTCTTTTTAAGGTTACCTTCCTCTTATCAGGCTAGAGTTTATCTGGACCGACCTACACCGAGTTAACCACTCAAACCGGTCCACCGAACTATTATGGATGCTACATAAAAAATATATTCTTTTTAAGGTTCATTTAATAATGCTAATTGAAGAATTCTTTATACTTTTGTATTGTAGTTTTGCATTGCATGTGACCAAGATTTGTGGCAATATCATGCAAAAATCTATTGCAATCCGAAGTACGACAACAATTTGTCACAATTATCTACGTATTGAGACCTTTGCGAAAACTATTGAATTTTAATTGCTCCGTTATTTCTTCTCCGGTGGGAATCATACTGATATCAACATTGATTTAAATTATATAACTTAGTACATAAGAAGATAAAAAGGTTAAAAAATAAATTTGTTAATAAATACATGAAAAATATTCATGTTCATTTCATAATAAATAAATAAATGAATGAATGAAACGTCACCTATTTAAGATGCGCCCTTCTATTTTCCATATTATAGAACTCAGCTGTTATTGAGTCTGCATCGATCTTCATAGTAAACTCTCTTTCGATGTAGATAATCATAGAATCTGCTAAGAACTCTTTTTCGATCTTATTTCAAAAATGAGTCCTAAGAAGCTTTATTACTGATTAATAGTATTACTGAGAAATAGTGTTCGTTTTTTGCAGTAAAAATGGGAAGAGGCAAAATGAGATGGATGAATAACCAAATGATAGTGTCGTGTCTTTTTTTGTCTCATCTAATCGCCGACATATATAAGAAATGGTATAAAAATTTTCGAACCTTTTCTTTTGGACAACATCAAACTTGTAAGCTCCAATTGACTCCTCAAATAGTGTAACTCGTGTTAAGTAAAACTTTAGGATATAATTTCTCGACAAGATTATGTATATCATCTCCATTAAACAACTTAAAGTTGTCTCGAGGCTCCAATGCAGAGCTAAGCCTAAGAATTTCTACAGTCCATCGTTAAATATGTTATTCAGCTCATCCACTTGAAAATCTATCATAGCATTACACATGTCAAAGTGGTAATGATGCTCAAATCTAGTATAAAACTTCTGGTGGCATGAACGTCCCGTAGTAGATCTATAACAAGAACCCATATTTGGTATTTTAATACCATTCTCTTCACAAAATGATAGCAGATGTGTAAGAAGAGTATCAAAGCCTTATTCTCTCAGAGTATAAAACAACGATTTTATAGTTGACACAAAATTCGTTGCATTTAAAATATAAGATGTCTTCTCTTGCAAAGATTGACATAGCAAACTTTTGAGCGCTATTATCTTGTGCATAAGAAATAAGATAAATATGGAATCAAATGATCTCATCGTAATTAAAGCACATTTGAATTCCCAACGTATAAAATTAGAAGTTGCTTTTTCCGCCATATGTTCGAGCACTGTAATCACAAAACAATACATATCTATCATACTGCAAATGAACTCAAAATAAGAACTCTAATATGTCTTTCTAGCTCGCTTGAAAAACAACACGCACATTTTCTCAACATTCTTGATAGATTGCAAGGGTTTCAGCGATACAATGATAATGTTGCTTGGCGGCTGAAAAGTTGTCACATGAATATATATAAACCTAAGATTAACATGAAAAGCTTAGCCGAGTTAGCATCTCTACATATTCACACCATGACATTATACTGCTGGCATGCTTTTTTTCTATTTTAAAACTATGTTTCAATTCACATTTCATATTCTAAAATAAGAAATCTTTTATCACTTTAGTAAGAGTTGGCATCTCTACATATTCACTCCATACATATTACTCCTTGCTGCCAGAATAATATGGCATAAGATTACAATTACAAAGTACTTACGTTAAAAAGTTTATCATAAAATAATACGTACCTTGAAATATAGTTTATCAACGGTATACGGAATTAATAATTCAACAAAAACAAGAAAAAAATGTAACCAATTTATTAATTTTTATTCATTCACATAATCAACAACTTAACTCATACTATTGTCCAATAAGCTGGCCACTAAAAAGTGACATTTGAACCAACAGTTTATTTTCATCATTTTGAACACTCAATTGTGGCGCCTGATTCCCCATAACACTCTCACAATCATTCACAAATCTATCACAACTTTCTATATCAAATATCATGTTCATATAGTCTTCTTTTCCAAACGCCACATGAGCATCCCTCATTAGATTCACCAGATTTTCATACCCAACTTCACAAATCTTGTAGAGATTTTTCAACACCTCATTCCTTTCTGACTCTATGGACTTCACTATGAATTTTAGAGTATTTGTTGCATTGATAACTGTTTGTAAGATGGCTAAGTGAGTGAATCCTTTGATTCCGGTCGTGGGCCCGTACGAATGCTCCGAAAAAAAATCGGCACAGTATTGATAATTGATCGTGTGTTAACATATCTTATTAAGTAACAACTTTTGAGAGTCGTTGAGGCTAAGAGAATTTGGGATCAATAGAAAGAGTATGGCTAATGGTAATAGTAATGAACTAAGAGTGAAATTGGACATTTTTTTATTTTTTTTTTCTATTTTTTCGGGGTTCTTATGAGATTGTTCATGGAAGATGTTTTGGTTATAAATAATGGAGTCGTGGCTAGCGAGTATATGTAATTAGTTCGAGATCACAATAATCTATTAATGATAATTGTATTTTTTCATGTTATAAAAAAATCTATTGATGCAATTTGCGTGATGATTAGTTTGGTTGTTTTTAATGAAGGGAAAATTACGAACCCAATTGTTGCTTCTATTATTGGATTGAGTAAATCTGTTTCTATTGTGTAGATTGCATGTAATCTGCAATTATTTTTTATAAATAATGGTAATCTACTTTTCGATTTTGGCATATATAATTTCAATTCAATCAAATATGGTGTGTAAAGATAGTTGGATGACAGTTTTGCTATGAAGCAACATGCTCTATAGTGGACTCAACTTTCTATATATAACAAATAAATCATATCATATTCTTTGATTACTAGTACAGTACCCGTGCGATGCACGGGGTTTTATTTTTTTCGTCCGTTTTAAAAAGTAATTTTCAGTTAAAATTCAAATTATATACTAAAGGAAAGATCATGCCATTAATAATTAATAAATATAATGAAAATAAAATCTATATATTATTGAACACTTCCTTATATACAACGTTCATGGTTTGATTCTTTGGCTTCATCAGTATTACCAATATCCATTGGAGTTATGAAGTTCTTAAAGTCAAAACGATACATAGGAAATTCACCATTCCACTTGTGAATCTTAGTTTGACCATTGATAATGATCCTCCAAAGACATATCGTCGTTTTATAAATGTTAATGTTGCTTTCCCCTTGGTAGTTTGTCAAGATATAAACGCCACCTTCTTCAATATCGTCGATTAATTTTCAGATATTGTTATCCTCCTTGATTAATCCATTATCCAAAGTCGTTTAGAATGGTGATGGAAAAACTATTGAAAAAGTTTGTTTTGTGGGATGTATTGTTTCTTGTCGATTTATTTATTTATTTATTTATTTTTTTTGCAACATTGGTGATGTTTATATAGACATTATGTATGTGCCATATTATTATGTTTATCCGGTGTTGTTTAGAAATAAAAAAAAAAAG
Source organism: Striga asiatica (assembly GCA_008636005.1). NCBI lineage: Eukaryota > Viridiplantae > Streptophyta > Magnoliopsida > Lamiales > Orobanchaceae > Striga > Striga asiatica. Next base: position 27,321 of record BKCP01008460.1, read on the forward strand.
GGAAACGTGTTACATGTGTGAGGGATGGACGATTAATTTGAAGGATATGTTGTCATATCAACGTGACATCATTTTTACCAAAATTAAGGGAGTTTGTTAACATCAAATAATGTAAGAATTTTTAGATTGATTTGATTTTTTTTTTTAAAAAAAAAATTGTTACGAATAAACAACCCAAAAAATAGGATAATATTGTGCAAATTCTAATTAAAATTAAAAAAAATGCTCAAAAATATCAGACCATATGCCAAAATTTCGAACGGATATTCTGTGTAAATAAATATGAAATTTGTTACCAAAATTCGATTGACTAAAAGACTTGTTAACAAAATCCGATCATATTTGTTAACACAATGTGATCATATCCGAACCTATTTTCGGCTAAAAAGATTTATCAATCAAAATCCCATAAAATCTAATCATATTGTGTAGAATATTACCCAAAAAAAAAATGCTCAAAAAATATCAAACCATTTACCAATTTTTCGGCCAAAATATTTTGTGTAAATAAATCTAAAATTTGTTACCAAAATCCGATCGGCTAACATATTTGTTAACACAATCCGATCATATTCGAACTTCTTTTCGGCTAAAAAGATTTACCCAAAAAAATCTCACAAAATCCGATCATATTGTACAGAATGTTACTAAAAAAAGATATGCTCGAAAATATCAGACCATTTACCAAATATTCGGCCAAATAATTAGTGTAGATAAATATCGAATTTGTTACCAAAATTCAACCGTGTAAAAGATTTATTAGCAAAATCCGATCACGTTTGTTAACAAAATTCGATCATATTTAAACCCCTAATCGGATAAAAGATTTAAAAAAAAAAATTGTAAACCATTTTGACATGTGGGTTTGTAAGTATTACTTATATTAGTAAGTGAAAGGATTATTTATTAAGTCAAAATTACTATTTTTGTATTTTTCCAACAACCTCTTTATATTACTATAGATATAGATATAGATCTATAATAATAATCTATATAAATTATGACGTATAAATAAATAATAATAATGTGTCGGATTAATATAAAATTAATGAATCAAATAAATGTGGGTTTGACATATTTTATCAAAATTGATTAAACTGGGCCAAAATCTGGTCCATGTAATTAATAGTTATGAGCCTATTAATCATTATATGTGGGCTTAGGGATTAATCTCAGACCAAAGCTTCAGAAAAATCAATCAAGCGATCACGATAAGTCAACAGAAATAGACGGATGAGATTTCTTCACACAGAGTATATAAAGCGAAAAAAATCGGCAATGGTGTCCATTTGTCATCTCTTTTCCATCGGCAAAAGTATCGTAACATACGAATGGCAGCACAACAGTCGAAACATAAAAGACAGATCCTACAATAGTGTGTTGCCATGAATGCTTCATCTTAACAGAATTTTCCAAAATCAGTGATAAGACTCACTTGAGCAAAGGCTTCAGAAGCTATTCATTAGCTACTCCTTAACAGATCTTCACATCGTGAATAGGCCGGTCAGTGTTATCAGTTTGAACATAACCAGAAACAACACATGGTTTACAATAGCATGCTAAAAAGGTTTTAACCACAAGATACACTCAAATGCACCAATACTGCTCCTCGCATAACCTTTCCAAGGTTACAAGAGAACCTAACTTCACACCAAATAAAAGTTGTTGCTGATAAAATAATGTTCCACTGGAGCACATATTATCACAATCCAAACAAACTGCAAATCAATCAATTTAATAATTTTATTTTGAAATGAAAATCCTGACTTTCAAAACTCACAGGACTGAAGGACCTCTCTAAAATAGAGGCATTTACATATTATATATACGTAATATCTATGACGAAGTGTAACAAACACATCATATATTGAAAAGTTCGATTCGCTCTCGCAGTCTTACAATGTAATGAAGTTTCTAGATGCATTAATGTAAGTTCTCTAAAAAATGCTCACCATCCAGAGAGGGTGCAGGTGCCAGAATTATAAAGAACTGGCTCCCGTTCGTATTCGGACCGGCATTTGCCATGGATATGATACCAGCTCCAGTGTGCTTCAACTCTCTACTTATCTCATCCTCAAAGTGCTTACCATAGATGGATTCGCCGCCTCTCCCAGTTCCGGTTGGATCACCTCCTTGCACTATAAAATCCTTTATGATTCGATGGAACTTGACGTTGTTGTAGTAACCTTTCTGTCGCATGCCACCGTCAGAATACTGAGCAGCTTCTTGCCGTGGACGCCATCAATGGAAGCCGCTGGGATAAAAGGAAAAGGAAAAACGTGATTTTTTTTAAAAGATAATGAAGAGTTTTACCAGTAATATAATTATATTGATGTTTAAGATAAGTTGGAATATATCCAAAAAAATCTCTATATTTGTTACCTAAAAAATTGATGTTTAAGATAAGTTGGAATATATCCAAAACAATCTCTAAATTTGTTACCTAAAAAATTGGGATTCCTATGATTTCATAGTTGAGAAAATCCGGTGGTTTCCTAAATAATTGGAAAAATAATCCAGCCAAAATTTTTATACTAGGATGATTCTAGTATTCTGTTTTTTGTCTGATTCTGTTTTGGAATGATTTAAAATAAAAAAAAATCAAAAAATAAATAATTTTTGGATTTTTTTAATTGGTTTCCACAAATGGGAAGTCAATGGTGTTGTTGACCAATTTTTTAAAAGTTTCCACAAATGATTTATTGACCTCTCTTTTTCAATGTATATAGATTTAAGTAATCAGAGAATATGGTAGGATTTACTTGTTGTATATAGAAGGTTGATTCCACTATGGAGCCAACTATTGGCTTCCTAGCAAAACTAAGTTGGATGATGTTTCACCAAACATTATCCAGCCGTTTATGTTCATAAAAAAATACATGTAAAAAAAGATATCCTGTGAAACTCAAAGTTACTACCGGCCGTCGATCGAAATTTTGGATCAGAATTAAGTGTATATTTGGAAGCACTTTTGTAATAAACTTTTGACTATAAAAATTCATTTCTTATATAAAAAGATGTTTGGTGTAAATAACAAAATGGACTTTTAAAAAAATAACTCACACAAAAAGTCCATTTCAAATAAATTTATATTGGACACTTCTTGAGAAATCACTTTTCAAAAAATCCATCTTGACATGGACTTCTCAATAAATGTTTCCAAACAAGCCCTAAGTTTTTCATGAGAATCACCCTAAGAACTTTGTCCACCAATTTTTCATGATCAAAAGTTTCAATCAATTATCGTGATGTATAGTTAGATTATTCAAAAATTAAGCTTTTATATAATGTACTTTTGTATTGAAACTAGTGTGTACCCCGTGCGATGCACGGAAACAATATTAAATCAACAATATTATAAATAGACCTCGAGTTTGAGTCACTCAATGGCGGAAGTGGAAACTACTGTTGATCCTATTTTAAAAGATGAAGAAAAAGAATAATTATAAATTAAAGACCTCGAGTTTCGCTCTGGTTTGGTTCGCTAGTGGCGAGCTCGATTTCGGAGCTTCCGGTGGAGGGCTCGTCTTGCAGTGGGATGTGGGAGTTCGGTGTTTGGTCGGGTTTTGGGGGTGGCTCTGGATGCTCGGCTCGCCGGAGTTGAGTGGGCTAGGGCTGAGGCAGGTCGATTCGAGCCCCCTGTATTCCTCGCTACTGCTGTTGTGACGTGGGGTTTCCGGCTTACCGGATCTAGGCTAGTGGTGTTGGCCGGATCTAGGGAAGCCGGAGTGTGGGGGGGCTGGTCGACTTTCCTCCGGCTGTGGGTCGGTTTTCACTTCTTGGAGTTGTCCGGGGCCTCGGATTTTGGCTTCAGCTAGGCGTTTCGGCAGTTTCGGGAGCCGATTTCTAGGTTGTGGTTCATCTCTGTGGGTGTTTGTCCGTGATTCTGCTGGTGCCTCTGTTGGGATTGGTATTATTGCTGTGGGAAGGGTTGATTATGTTATTTTTAGTTTTTTTTGTTTTGTTATGTGTCGTAGGTGTGTGCTCGTCTTGTGTTTGTCTTTGTGTTTTAGTGTTTTTGGTTTGGGCCGTTGGCCCCTGTTAACCTGGGTGTTACCTTTATTCTCCCGTGGGGAGCCAACACCTAGGCATTCTCTCTGAGGGGAGCTTTTAGTTTTGTGATTGTGCTTTAGTTGTGTTTTTCTCCCGTGGGGAGCCAGTTTCTAGTTGTTCGTTGTTTGAGTTAGGTTTTCTTCTGGCGTTGCCAGCGATTCTAGGCGGACTTCGGTCTAGCCTCCCAGTTTGTAATTCCGCACTTTTGTGCGCCTTTTATATAATTCTTCTATCGTTTCGGAAAAAAAAAAAAAAATATTTTGTATAAGGAAATATAAAATTTGCATTATTTTGTAAAAGAAAATATAAAATTTGGATGTTTAATATTAAAACACCTAAAATATTATATTAGTATATGTAAAAATATTCAAAATTTTCTATATTATTTTTGAAATATGTGAAGTCACCTACAACTTTTCGAAACAATTTTAGAAGGAACATATCTAAAAACATTTGAATTTAACATTGTGTAAAAAATATTTTTCTAGACTATTTTGTAAAGAAAACATGTCTACAAATATTTAACTTTATCATCAATTATGTATATGTGTGTGTGTGTGTATATATATATATATATGCATATATATAGCGAATATGTAAAAAAAATGTCTAAACAATTTATTTAAAGTATCTAAAATATTATAAGCTTAATTTAATAAAGACATCCAGATGATACCGTATGGCGTTAGTTCCATCTAACAAAATTTGATTACACATAATTTCAAAATTATTATTATACTTTTTACATTGTTATCGAGGATGTATTGTTAGTTTACAATATTTGTAAAAACATTAGTAATTAGACCGATGAAAATTAGCAGCGTTGTCATATTTTATTTTTTAAATATGTATAGATAAGGGATGAGATTTTTTAAACTGTGAGACGTATGTAATGGGATTTTGTAAAAGATAAGAGATAAACTCGTGTAGATTTATGCTATGGATAAACTTGTATAGATTGGAATTGGAAATGCACGGATTAGAAGGAAAACATATCTAAAAATATTTGAATTTAACATTGTGTAAAAAAGATTTTTCTAGACTATTTTGTAAAGAAAACATGTCTACAAATATTTAAATTTAATATGATGGGTCTACTCTCAGATCTGGAGTGAACCGGTGGTAAAGAGCTTAGATCTGTTTGAATCGCCTTCGAACCGTTGCTAGACCGCGAGAACACCTGCAAAAACTCAACGCTGGAGGTGTTTCCGGTGTAAAGCCTCCGACGCTCTAGTCAGTATATGGGAGAGATGAAGAGAGGCTGCGCAGTAGCTATGAGGGAGAGTATGGAATGAATGAGAGTTAGAGTTTGGGGTTACCTCACCTCCTTTATATAAGAGTGAATACTTACTTGAAGTACCCGAAATGCCCGGTCGGTTGACCTGTAAGGTCTAAATTGCCCCGGTCGATTCGTCTCCCCTTGCTGCTGAGTCATCACAAGATTCTTTCCTATCCTTTGGAGAATGCAGAGCCTTGAGTATGTTACAAGTGTATGAAGTCGTCAGTGTGCCTCACGTCTCGAGATAGGAGGAGTCGACATCGAACATGGACGAGTCGACCCAGGATCTTCTAGTTATTCGGAGGCTACGCTCTTGTTGGTCTGCCCAAATGGATGTCGACTACAGGGGAGTTGACTGCACAAAGTCGACTTCCAGAAGTCGACTTGTATGGGATCTGCCACTTCTCGCCATCAATCATATGAAGAGTCGTCTTTGAGGAAGTCGACTTGAACATGTCGACGGGTACATGTCGACATGTAAACGGTTTGAGCCGCTTATCCGGTCGAGTATAGAGCCTCTGGGCCGGTATATCTTTATGTTATATGATATATATATATATATATACATATATATATATATAGACGAATATGTAATAAAAATGTCTAAACAATTTGTTTAAAGTATCTGAAATATTATAAGCCTAATTTAATAAAGACATTCATATGATACAGAATTTATGAAATTACTCCAATCTAACAAAATTTGATTACACACAATTTCAAAATTATTATTATACTTTTTACGTTGTTAGTTTATAAACTTTGTATAGATTGGTATTGGTAACGAATTTAAAGGCATAAAAGATCAATTTTAAATGTACGGGTATTTGGTATAGAATGTAAATTGCAAACTCATCTTTTCGAATTATTATCATTTGTACACGTACAAATGTATACAAATAAATATTATTTAAGAATATTAGTGCACAATATTATTTTATTTTAAAATATATTAGCAGATTTTGTGTTGAAAAAAAATAGATTTAAATGTAACAATTATAACCGACGGTTTTGAATACAAAAAAAAAAAGGAAAAAGAAAAAACAGATATACACAATTAAGCTGCCAATTTTTTTGTAAAAGAAATACTAATATTTAGTGTCACCGTTTTGAGTACCAAAAAAATAGGAAAAAGAAAAACAGATATATACACAATTAAGTTGCCGATTTTTTTGCCTTATAAAAAATTGTCCAACAACTACTATATATAGGATACATTTAATGATAATGGCGGGAAAACCTTTCTAAATTTGTAAAAAGGTTATTCTTTTTATATAATGATAGATTCAAAAGCTAAATCATAAGTTAATCATTGTTTCACTAATGACATGTACAAAATTCCTCACATATATTATTTCTAATTTAGCACCCAGAATAGCTCGGTGAACTGGTGACGTAGCAAAAGCGTAAACGAACGAGATAAATAAAAAGAAAACTCTCTATATTATTATTTCAATAAAAACTCAACACCTTCAAAATAATAGAAGAGTTGTCTTTAAATAGAACTGTTAACCCTAAGTAAATGTCTTGCACACTAAGTAAAGAACTCTAATAAAATAAATAAGTTTCTTAACAAATCTAGCATGCCGTTAATAAATATTAAAACAAAACAAATAAATAATTGACCCAATGATGCTAAACAATCATGTTTGTCCAAAAAGACCAAAAACAATCTCGTCTCCATCATTCTTCCCCTCCCGAAAAGGATTCGCCCTCGAATCCGATGCAATCTCGTATCCACAGTCTTGACAGGGCAATTTTACGGGCCGATAACTTGGTATAATCACGAGTAGAAAATCTATCAGTCGTAAATAGGGCCCGCACATAATTGAATACCTCAAACGCGACACGACGACGACACGCATCCGCTTGTAAGATGCATTAGCAGCCTCCGTTAAAAAACTGATCAACCAGTTTGATTCTTTGTTCTTCAGCCCATTTCTCAGCCAAATATTTAGCCCTATGAATCTACTCCTACACATTCTGTGACGCCTATAGATCTCATGAGTCCAACAAATGACATCTCAACCAAATGGTCACCATGGAACATGATAGATGTCGCGGATATTATTGCATACCCTGCTCCAAAATAACCATACGATCGAAGAAGAAGCGTCGGGCCGACGTCCCCCGTCACGTGTTCCTCGTCATAAAAAAAAAGGCAGACCCTCATATTCGGTCGACCATTCGAAATAAAAAAGAGGTGGACCCTCATATTCTGGCGATCCGTCGTCATAAAAAATAGGCAAACCCTCATATGCGGTCGACCAAGGTGGATCTTCATATTCGGTCGACCACTGCTCATCTTCAAGGGCCCCTCAGAATTCGAGGATCTTGACTCGGAATGATGACATCCAACGTCGATCATCGCAAACTAACTCTCGTCCCGCTCCGCCATCGTACCAAATGAATTTACCTCGGAGATGGTGCCCTCAAGATCATCGTCATCGAAGAATGATAGAGGTAATCAATCACGGGGCGCCCCATGAGTATCTCGATCGCGTCTAACGCAAACCCCCCCTCCCTTCCCCCCTACTCCGTCTGGCGCGCAATTCGTATGACTGGCGTGTTCAACGGTATGTAGAGCCAGCCTGATGTCCTCGACCATTGTGGTCAGATTTGCAATTTGGCGCCCTGAAGCCTCGATCATGGTGTCGATCCTGCGACATCATTCCATTTGGGCGGCATGCATAGGAATCGTACTAGTCTGTTGATATCAACTGACGCAGAGAAAGCGTAAACGAATGAGATAAATAAAGAGAAACTCCTTATATGTTTTAATTTCAGTAAAACTCAACTCCCTCAAAACAATAGAATAATAGCCTTTAAATAGAACATCAAACCTTTAGTAAGTATCTTTTCCAACAAGTAAAGGACTGTAATAAAATAAATAAGTTTCCTAACAAATCTAGGACGTTCTTAGTAAATATTAAAATAAAAGGAATAAATAATTAAGCCGTAGGTAAGCTCTATTCGGTCCGGAGCATTGATTCCCCATAACGAATAGGCTGGCTCTATCTTTCAATTACCTATCCTCAAGTTAGAGGAAGAGTCATTAGGCAGTTGATTAGACTGGAAAGCCAATTGATGAAAGATAGAGGTTGTAACAATTCAAACGATCCCACTACATCATAAACGATCATGCTTATCCAAAAAGCTAAACTATCATGCTAAACTTATTTGTATAAACCAATAATGCTAAACGATCATGCTAAACTTATTTATAAAAATAAAAACAAATACTTTTAAATATTCAAATACCTCAAAGTCGTGGAAAACAAACTCCAAAGTGGCAACCTTTGAAAGATTGTCACGTGATGTCTTTGTATAAAATCGTACCAGCCTTATTTTTATACTCTTGTC
>BKCP01008460.1:41532-56361 GCA_008636005.1 Striga asiatica
CTATCACACTTTTCAAGACATAAAAAGCCTGTTGCCATTTTCTTAATGAAACAAGGTCAATACCTGCAGTAGCAGTTCTGTCTATTTGTCACATAATTTCTACTCTTATTAACAAGTATCATGGCCAATTAGTTCAAGTTTGCTTACACATGATACAAGAATACACGTGTAGGAACTGCAATACAAAGATATCCCGAGAAACACTTTCTATTATCCAGGAAAAAAAAATGATGATCAGATGAAAGAATATCGGCATTTTAGGCTAGTAAATTCTATCTCAGAAGCTCCCAAACGCGAATTTCTACATATGTACTTCTCAATGTCTGCGTGTATATTCTTCTACCATGTCTCGCCGTACAGGAAAAAGGACAATCTTCTTCATGAGCATATTAAATTGCAGAGGTCCTCCAGTCTTGCACTTGAGACATTGGCAAAGGGGAACACTCTAAACTTGCCGTTGTCTGAGCAAGTCAAAGTCAACTGCTCTGAACTTCTCATGGTCTGCACAATCAAAGAAGAAATAAGTATTTACTTTCGAGTTGCTGTTTTCAGAATTTGGTAAAGATCATAAAAGCTCACCTTAACTAACAAATTATTGAGATTTGAGAATAGAGAAGGTTTTATGTTTCTTATCTAGGCTGAATTATACTCCTACTTGTGCTTTTCAAACTCCTTGACATAGGATTAGGAATACATATTACTAAAATAGCATGCATCTAAGAAATTAAAATAATATCTAAATGAGATCACGAATAACAATAGCACCAATTGTAGAAAACTCATCACAGTTTCTCTGTACTTCCTCCAAAATATAAAATTAAAATCTTTTTTCTTGTAACTAAGGTAAGTTTCAGGGACAGTTTGTAATTAAGCTCAGCAAACTATTTTATTTGAATTTTGCACTTCTCATTTAAGAAATATAACTTGCACTTTTACCTCACAGTTCATTGTCTTGTCACTGCAGCTCCACCACTTGATGGGGACACAGTCGATGTAATTGCACCACCCACAATATTTGTTCACATTAACCCCTTCAAGAAGGCCGAAAACAACTCCCACAACTCTGCAGTACAAAAGAATTATGAGAAAGATTTTATACACAATTCTAAATGAAAGACGATGGACAAGAAAAAAGAGAAGAACTCACAGAAAACTGAAGATCACAAGACAAATGATCCTCAAGACTGGCTTGTCCAACTTCCGTTTTATTTCGACCGACTTCTTTACATCATAATCGAATATACCACCTTTGTTTGGACAAACTTTCCCCACTTGAGGCTTGAGAAGAAGCATAAAACCAGCAAGGAACCCCGTGATAAACCCTCCAATGTTTGAAAAATTGTTGACAAGTGGCATCAGCCCAATCATGAAATTTAACATCAAGATGACGAGAAAGACCACAAGACTTGCAAACTGAAACGTGACAAAAGGAACATCATTATTTCTAGTCAACATATTATGGGAAAAGAATTTGAGGCAGCGAATAAACAAATCTTTTGCAGACCTTTCTGGAATAGACCTTCCAGTTCTGGATGAGCCCTGATAATGTTGCACCAAGCAAACCGAATAATGGTCCCGAGGCACTAACTGATGGTCGATCTTGGAGAAATAGAGCAGCTAACAGACCACCGATAAGTGCAGAAAGTACGTAGACAATCCCTATTCTTACTGCACAACATCGAGTAAAGAAAGAATTAATTTCATAAACACAAGATTTCAGTTTCTTAAAATTGATAGTTCTAAAAAGTATACTGATGCCTTTTGCATGATTGCAAAAACCTTCGATTGTCTTTTCAAAATTACAAATTCGGCATTAAGATACTACCAACACCCCCTTCAAGGTTTGTAGTGGAAAAATACTTTACACAGAAACAAATATTGAGATTCAGGAAGATCATTGGGATTTTTTGGCTAATAAGACTAAACCTCAGCTTAGTTATTGGAATCAAATCCCATTCTTCAATAAATAAAGAGAAACTTGACAGTAGAAATACATGATCCAAACTCTTGCTCCAAGTGAACTCCAACGAAAATGACGCAAGTGAGACCGATGACGAGGTGGAAAACCCCTGCATGCAAGCACGAGCTAGAGAACACACGCCACAATTGATGATCTCTTGCCAAATATCTCAGACGAAGAGCCCCTGCTGCATCTAGCCTGTGAACAGTATATAAAACTCACTTTTGAGTTGTGAGTAAGAGTCTGAAAAAAGGAACATGTTTTTACTTTATCGTACCAACGTTCCACAGATAACACAGTTAATAATAGTTAAAAAAGCAAATGCAAGATTTCTTGGCGTCAGATAACATTGATTGAATGATTCATTCAGAAAATTGTACGCTATAATACCAAGACAACGAAGGAAAAGGAAAAACAAAACCTACACTAACAAATAGTGATATGGCTTTCCGGCTATGCCTTAATACTAAACAGTACCGCAGAGGAAATCGAATTGAACGATAGAAACAACTCCAGTTTTTCACACGAAGCAGTCAATAAAACAAAGAAAAAATGAAACTTCACCATCTTTCTAACAGAACCTGCAAAACAATAAGTGGTGAAAACAGAGAACAGGATCACAAACATGCGGAAAACACATGGAAAATTGATCCACTCAACCGCAAATTGATCCGAGAAACCAGACATCCACACATCGATTCAAGCAACTGAAAATCAGTTCAGGTAGACACGGTTACTTACAAACAATTTCACAACATATCAACTCAAGATATTAAGAAAATGGGAAAAAANAAAAAAAAAAAAAAAAAAAAAACTGAGGACGAAGCTCACCCGGAAGCCGAGGGGCCGAGCAGCGGATTCTCGGAAAGCGGCTGAAAGGAAAACCTTCCGAGCTGCTTGAAAACACACTGCGCGTTCGAATTTCCCCAGCAATCGTTGACGATCATGGCGCCGCAAAAGGCGATGAGATGCAAAATCACGAACACGGACACAATCCACGTGCTCTCCTTCCTTTGAGACAGCCGTCGGAAGAACGGGAAAGCGACCGTCTGCTCCCTGAACGGCTCCTCCGACGCGAAATCGGCTGGAATCTTCTGAATGGACTTGATGTCAACATTGGTGTGAGGTTTGAGGGTTTCAGCGTCCGCCATTGGAGTTGGCCTGCAGAAAGAAGAAAAGGCGGATTCTTGAAATTGGATAGGGTTTGTTGATGTAAATGAGATGGAGCTGCAAATCGGTTATGGATTTCTTGAGATTTGTTACTGAAGAAACACACAGAGAGAGAGAGAGAGAGAGAGAAGACGAACGGTTTGATACAGCTGTCACCTGAACGGAGGGCAAGCAGGGGTATAATGCTGGCTTGGCGGGAATAGAGAGTTTTTATGTGGGATGTAGAAAAAGGAAAAATAATAAAATTGCATAAGGACAAAACTTGAAACTATTTATAATATTTAAATTGAAATAATCAGTATTAAAATAATACTTATATAATTAATCGGTCGGTTCGGTTATTTCAGATATTTTAAGTCCGAAAACCGTAACCGACCGAAATAACCGAATAATGAAATGCTGGAAACCGAAAACTGAAATCGAACTGAAATTTTCGATTCGGTCGATTTTAGTCGAATCATGCACACTCCTACTCATACATGTGCAATTAGCACACCAAAATGCAACACCTATCAAGTATTACTTGAAAAACAATAATAAATACTAAAAACAAAGGTTCAGAAGAACATGAATATCGGGAATTTTCCAGATGAAGTTAATGCTTTGTGGACCTATATCAATGGAAGACATGCATCAAAACCTACTCAATCCAATCTAACTTGGACAGTAGCTGAACAAATTAATGAGTGCTAAACAGTGGAATAATAATAATTCAACTAATCAACATGGGGAATCAAGTAAAATGTTACTCAATATAGTAAACACTTTAGGTGGGAAATCAAATGTTTTTTTTTTTGTGATTTTTAATTGTTGTTTCAAGTAAATATCATTGTCTCTTTATATATTAATAGATTAGGTACATATATCATCATTTGCTAACTTTATATTTGATTTAGAGTTACTAATTCTTGCAATTAGTTGAATAAACTTTTATTATCTTTATGGTTGCACTACCTACCTATAAAGTTATTTATAGTTTTCATAACAAGTTTAGAGAGCTCATAATTATGCATTAACAGTAGATACTACTCCACCAAATCTCCTATTCCGGTTCATATTATTTCCAAAGGTCAAGTTGGATCTACGATTTTTAATAGGGTTGGTCAGATTTATTTATTTATTTATTTCCTAACAGCAAAATGCCCTAAACTCATTCACAATTTCATATTTATCTCACATTTTTCTAACCATATATTTTTAGGAATAATGCTTCCCTAACCAAGTCAATTGATAAAGTTTATTGACAAAGTGAGGTGTACGTATAAGATTAAAGATAAACTAACGGCTAATATTAAAAATTTGTTTTTGACCCTAATTTATTTTCCTCACTAATATGTGATTATCTTTTCTTACGGATGGCGGCAACAACTTCCAGTGGGCTGTGACCAACCATTGAGCCATATTTTCTCAATCAAACATCTAAAATAAATATTTTTGTTTATACGTCTTTTTCATCTCTTCTCTTGTTCATGTTATCAACCATGAAAGATGAAAATTTTGTCCCAACATATTCTGGTAACTCTTACTTTAATATATATATATATATATATATATATATATTTCTTTTGACAGACTCCAAATTTGTATTACAATTTTTTTCATAAGTAATTGATGAATTTTTTGTATATTACTAGGAGAACAGAGCATGGATGATGTTTTGATTGTGAATTAAGAAAACGCAAATTCTGAAGAAAGTGCAAATTTCGAGGATAATAAAACTGAAATGGACGATTCCATTCCTAAGGTTGGAATGCAGTTTCCCAGTGAAAATGAAGTTTATGACTTTTATATGCGATACGCGTATGCCACGGGTTTTCCTGTGAGAAAAGAAGTTTGGGGAGGGATGATGATGGAGTTCTACGATATGTCACATTCACGTGTAGTTGCGAAGGACGAAAAAATAGTTCTGCAGGAACTTCAATGAAGCCGCAACCCATAAGTAATACAGGGTGTAAAGCTAGAATATCCGTATCATTGGACATACATGGTTATTGAAAAATTAATAATGTCCATCTTGACCACAATCACAAGACCAGTCCCAAGTCAAGGTTGTATCGATGCCATCGCGTGTTAAGTTCAAATGTCAAACGGAAGCTTGAAGTGAATGACATAGCAGGAATACCATTACATAAAAGTTTTAACTCTGTAGTTGTTGAAGCTGGCGGCTATGAGAATATAACTTTTGTGGAGAAGGATTGTCGTAATTATGTTGAACAGGCGAGACGCCTAAGACTTGGCGAAGGGGATGCCGCTGCAATACAGACTTACTTTTCTGATATGCAAGCTCAATGCTCAGGTTTCTTCTTTAGCATTGACTTGGATGAGGATTCTCGATTAAAGAATGTTTTTTGGATGGACAACAGGTAAAGGAAAGCATATAATGAGTTTGGTTATGTCGTCACATTCGACACAACATATCTTACTAATAAATATGACATGCCTTCTGCCCCTTTTGTTGGCGTGAATCATCATGGTCAATCAATATTGTTAGGTTGCGGTTTGGTATCAAGTGAGGACACTGATACATTTGTTTGGCTTTTCAGAACATGGCTTAAGTGCATGCATGATCAGGCTCCTAATGGGATAATTACCGATCAAGATAAAGCCATGCAAAATGCAATTGAAATAGTTTTTCCGAATACCAGACACAGATGGTGTTTGAGGCATATTCTGAAGAAGTTACCTAAAAAATTCAGATATCACATGGAGAAAGCCGCAATATTTTCAGCCATTCATGTACTAGTTTATGATTCACAATCAATAGAAGAATTTGAGGAAGGCTGGAGATCAATGATTGAAAAATATCACTTGTATGATAATGATTGGTTATCAGGATTGTTCGATAATCGCATTCGATGGGTGCCATGTTACTTGAAATCCACATTTTGGGCAGAAATGTCCACGACTCAGAGAAGTGAAAGCACGAATGCCTTCTTTGATGGTTATGTACATTCAAAGACTTCGTTGAAGCAATTCGTTGAACAATACGAACGAGCATTGCGAAATAAGGTGTAGAAAGAAATTCAGGCAGATTACAAATCATTCTCTCAGGTCATACCATGTGCGACGACATATGAAATGGAAAGGCAATATCAATCATTATATACAATTCCAAAGTTCAGAGAAGTTCAAGCTGAATTTACGGAAAAATTTATTGTGATCTAATATCTGCAGTAGATGGGCATATGGGGACGAGGTACGAGGTATGTGAAGATGTAATGTGTGGAGATCGGAGGAAGAAGAAAATATTTGATGCATGGTTTAACAAAGAGATAAATGAAGTGTCATGTAGTTGCCTTTTATTCGAGTTTTGAGGAATATTATGCAGACATGCAATCACAGTTATGATACATGATGACTTTGTTGCGGTGCCCGATCGATATATATTACGACGATGGAGAAAAGATATTAACCGAGCGCACACGAGGGTAGCCGTTAGCTATGATGGTTTGGGTATTACTCCAGCCCAAAAAAGGTATGATGACATGGGTCGGTCATTCGAAGAAGTGGCAGACCTTGCAGCGGACGATGAAGAGAAATATGTTATCATCCGATCTTGGATAAAAAATCATAAGAAAGAACTTATTTTGACAAAGCATAGTTATGGTGACACTAACACTTTACATTGTACTTCCCGTCAAGCAAAAGGAAATGAGAATATAAAGGATCCAAAAGCATCAAAGAGAAAAGGTGCGCCTAGGACAAAACGGAAAAAAGCTCCCCTGGAAGTCAACTCAAATAAATCAAAGGTATATTCTAATTTTTTGCATAAAATATTTTGATAAAATGACTTACTTTTTTTTTTTACAGGTACGCTTAAGGAAAGTAAAGAAAAATGATCCAATAGCGACACCTGATAGCATCACAAATGTTGCGCTTGAACTTTTTCCAACTAAATAAGGTTTATTTCCATAAGGTCCATAGGTTGGTTACATTGTTTTTTTGAGGATATGTAATGGATATGATGTTAGTAGCATTTATCAAAATGAAATTTTTGTTCTCCTGGTGTGATGTTTAAAATTTTTGGAATCAATTAGGAATGTTCGGATGCCTATATTTCACACATGAGCCGTGCGGCCCATCTGAACGAAAGCTTTCTCGATCAATTGTGAATAGGGTCACAGTGATTCGACTTCCAAACTCATTGTCTGTTGTTGGCTCGACTAACACTTGGCATGTAACGAGTCTTCGATAAATCGGGCGAATCCATATGCTTTGTATATGTGTTGTTTTAAATGTTGCTTCCTGTTATTACTGTTCTGTATTTTTTTTTTTTTTGTGTTCTGTCTTATGAATATGATTCTGTTGGTTAATTTTTTTTTTCATATTTTGAACTGGATAAATGTTAGGTTTAGTTTTGAGCCGAGCCCGAGATTCGCATGTCTTTTTGCTTGTGAATCTTCAAACATTGCAGGTTTGAGATTTAGAGATATTATATGTTTTGTTAACCAGAGTTTTAGCATTTCGATGACTCTTATAGTGTGTTTATTTAGTTCTGCGTTATGTATACATGCATCATGTTGTTCAATTCCAGCATTTTCCCTTACATATCAGCTTCATCGACATACCTTTTCTTAGTGTGTTCTTGATATTGGTTCATGCTTCTTTATATTTTGGATGTTTTAAATTTCATTTAACATGCCATGTTTGGTTCAATTTTCTTTATCTCCTTTGACATGTCATGTTTGGCTTACAGCAATGTATGGAAATGGAGCTTAAATGAATTAAGAAGTTTGAAAGTTTTTCCAAGTATCATTCAATGGCTCCTTTTCACCTCATATTAATTCATTTTCAAAGTTGTTCTGTGAGCTATATAGAGCTGAAGTACAAAACTTCGAGAATTATTTCGAGCGAGTTACTGGAAAATAGCTTCTTTAAACAGAAGTCGGATGGTTAAAAAAAAAGTCTTAATAGTTCATTTCAAGAATCTTCAAAAATAGTGTCCATAACAAAACCTTCATAACAATCACCTTATGCATTGCATATAGAACAAAAAAATATATTTGCTTTCCGACTAGAGACAAATTATTTCCCAAGTTCAAATTCTGCACAGGTTTCACATTGTAAAACATTGTCCATAACCACATTGATAGCTACAAATTACAAATCCACAAAGAGATGAAATTGTAAACAAGAGCACCGCCTTTCACAAATTACAAAACATTGGCCATTAAGGATTCCAATGGCAGCAAGACACTCGTGCCCAAGAACCAAGGGACTCCACCATTCTGAACTTGCGAGATGATGTCCTTCCCATTCAGTACCTGCGAGAAGATGACGACCTACTTACGTAGATGGGCTTAACAAGATACCGTCATTGGGTGGCGTCTCAAGCACCCAACCAAACTTCTTCCGCTGGAGAGGCGTCTCCTGCAGCAACAGCAGCCGGCCGCCGGGCGGTGGGGCTCTACCTCTCAGACTACTCCCTTTCCTGCCTCCATGACTGACTCACATGCTCTCTTCTGCAACCTCTCCTCTTTGGACACTCTGCTCATTTTCTTCAACCTCCGCCTCGGCCCCAACCTCATAGGCCCAGTCCCGGCCCGCCTCGGCCCCAACCTCCGCCTCCTTTGTATCGGCGACAACGACCTCACCGGGCCCATCCCCCGGGAGCTCGCCGGCTGCTCCAGCCTCGTTGTCTTCACGATCTCCCTCAATTGTCTCAATGGCTCCATCCCGGACGAGTTGGGCGACCTATCGAGCCTCCAGATACTCAATCTCGCCAACAATAAGCTGTCCGGGGAAATTCCGTCCCGGCTAGGTCATATGAGTGAGCTTCAATACCTAAATTTCCTTGATCCTGTTGAGGCGATCCTTGACTCCCTTCACCGAAATGATGCAGAGGTTCTTCGCGTCGGTGATGTCGGAAGAAAATTTTCGACATTCACTTTTTCTCTCAAAGAAATCGACGGATTTGTAGGGTTGAAGAAAGATGAGGGCTGGGAAACTAACGTTTTCAATTTGGGAAAAATAAATTCTTTTATTAACTTTTTATTTATAGATTTTTATTTTTTCTTTTTATATTGTTGCCATGTCATTTTGTAACCCAACCATGTGAAGGGACTTGGGTAGTGTAGCAGGATTGTATTTTTAGTTTTTTATAGTTTCACATTTACCTCACATTTTTGTAACAATAAATTTTTATCTCTCTTGTTTATCTAACGTTTTCAAATGGAACAATTTTCTTTTCGAAATAATCTTTTATCCATCACACCCTTAACCATACATTATTATGCATTTCATTAATTAACTGTAGTATAGTAGAATCATATGAAAATGAGTGATATATAGTGACAAAAATAAGAATAAGTGTGGATCATTGGATCCATCATATCAATGGTCATGATAAAGTCAAAATTTAGTAAATACTGGTCAAATATGCAGTGGCAATACCGTAAATAAATGGACATGTTGTGTCAAATATACACATTCGACCACTAAGTAAGGGTAAATTGGTTATTAATAACAAATCCCAATCACCTAGTGGACCCCACCAAACCCACCACGCCTAAGGTGACTCTCTCTCTCTCTCTCTCTCTCATACACATACACACACACACACACACACCGAACATCCTCTTGCTGGTGCCGGACATCCTTGTTTGATGTCCTGCCGCCGGCTACCACACACCACACCGCCGATCCCGTCGACGGTGCCGTCGTCGGCCACCAACAGTGCAGCCACTGGCACCGCCGAAGGTCCACTCTGCTATAGTGTCTCTCGTCAAAAAATAACATCCAACACACGCACGACTCTACGTTGTAACATGGAGAACGCTGCTACCTATGAGAAAACTCTCGTCGAGAACGACATCGTCAGTCATCGCCAAAAACTCCGTCATCCTCATCATCTGGCGCGATTTTGGGTTTCGAGGCCTCAAGACCATGTCCGTCTCGAGGATGTTATCTGACAGCGTATAACCGGTCCGCAGGAAAGGGCAGACGGCGGGCAGCTGCTGGTGAAGGATGTTGTAATGGAAGTCACTCAGATTTTTGTTTCAGGAGTTAAGGCCGCTATTTGAGAATTTGATTAAACCAGGGAGTTATTTGTAATTTTAAAAATTTTAATAAATTTTATTTTATTTCATGGGTCAAATCGATAAATTATAACAAATATACTAAACGCAATAATGATAAAGAAAGTGTACAATCATGTGTGAGAAATGAACATTAAAAATTTTGTTTTATTTTGATGCAATTACATAGTTATTTATTGGTCGGTTCAATTGATTCTTAAATTTACCAATTTACTAAAATGCCACCGCTCAACTTAATGTTATTCATCGATTAGTTTGGTCAAACCGAACGACCGAAACGTGAAAATTGAAATAACCGAGTAAATTTTTTGAAAAAACTGAACTGGCCAATTTTTTGTCTGAAAACAAGCTAAAATTGAACCGAAATGATCGGTTTATTCGGTTGGATTACCAAATTAACCAAAATTATTGAAATAACTTATGATTTATATTGTAAACATATATTTAGTATTTTCAAATATTTATTTAATATTTTACATAATTTTTGGATGAAAAAAACACACACATATATATACATAAAATATAAATAATATTTTTATATATCTCGGTTGGTTCGGTTATTTTTAAAATAAAGCCGAAACTCAACGAAAATAAGTGAAATTTTAAAAGTATAAAATGATAACCGAATCGACATATATATACTGTACCAAAGTTTTATTTCTATACATTCCGGTCGGTAGTGCAATATCACATGCACTAATATGCATCTTATCTAGCACTATTGTGAAATATGTATTTTTTAATGTGCATATCCCAATGCAATAGTTGCAATTATTTTTGGATGAAAAGACATAATATATATATATATATATATATATATATATATATCTAATATAGATACTATTTTAATATAGTTCAATTGGTTCGGTTAGTTCTGTTATTTTAAAAATAAAAGCGAAACCGAAGTGATAACATATTTTTTAAAAGTAATTAATGATAACCAAACCGACATATAAAAAACATACAAGAAATTTTATTCTAGCAAGTACATTATTACGCTAAAATGCAATCTCAGAAGCACTAATGTGCATCTTGTCTATCATTATTGTGCATTATGTATCGCATGTATTTTTAATGTGAATATCCAAATTATTGTGCAATTAGTAATTTTGGATAAATTATTGTGAATTTATTAAGGGGGCGCTTGTTTATGGAATAATTTGTTCAAAATGAGTTATTTTGATTAACCATAGTTAATTTTGAAAAAGATAGTATGGTTAGTTGTTAGTGAAATTTTAAGAATGTATTAAATAATATTTAAAATAAAATGATTAAAATTGATTTGATGTAAAAGTAGGAGATAAATGATTGAAAATGATAGGTAGTTAAATTATGTGAGTGGATGAATAGTGAATTAAAGTTGATGTGATGTGTAATAATGATTGGTTTGTATAATTTAATCATATGAATAATATTAAAGATAGTGGGGTTGAGTTAAAGTTGAGTTAGATTTTGAGTATGAAATGAATGAGAATGAAATAATTTATAAACAAGCATGCCCTAACTTTTTGATAAATTTAAGATTTTACTCATGAACATAATTCAATTTCATGAAATTGCAAACAAGTCATTGAGGCTTATCTATTTTTTTATTTTTTTAAAAAAAAAACCAATCCCCAAATTGAACTTCCGTCCACATTTGTCGTTGATTTTCAGTCGCGCCGACCTCATCTCTATCATCTCCGCCATGCCAGAAAACAATGGCCTGGTAATTACACTATTCATCACCAAGAGAAATGATGAATTAGAATTTCTCATCCGTGCCTTTGAGCTTCATAGTCGGGAAATCGATTTCAACTTAAAAAATATAGGGTTTGGTGAGGGCTGTCGAATGGCGAGACATGGAGACTCATGGAAGTGGACGGCAGCGACAGAGGGGGATTTGGGTTGTGACGGAGGCACGGTGTCGGCGGAGATGGAAGGGCTGACCAGCGGCGGGTGTGTTTTGTGTGTGTATGACGAACGTTACTGTGTGTGTGTGTGTGCGCGCTATGTGTACGCTTTGTGGGAGGGTGGTGTGGTGTGGTGTGGGGTGGGTCCAGGCTGGGGCTGCAAACGAGCCAAGACGAATCGAGCATTGGCCTTATCAAGCAGGACTGGATTTTTTTTTTAGCTGCTCGAGCTCGTCGAGCTCAATTTTTTAGGCTCGACTCGATAAGAAAATACAATAGCTCGAGCTCGACTCGAATTCAAAATGCTCGAGTTCCGCTCGAGTTCGGTTCGAAAATTTTTAAACAATTTTGTCAAATTATATATATAGAAGGGGTATTTTAATAATTTACTATATATCTCGAGCTGCTCGACAATGTAAAATATGGGCTCGAGCTCGACTCGAGTTCGTGCTCGAGCCGCTCGAGCCAAGCTTTGACTCGAACGCTCGCGAGCCGCTCGGCTCGTTTGCAGCCATAGTGCAGGCCCACTGGTGGGTGTGATTATGGCAAAGTCTAATTTATCTCTAATCATTGTAGATGTTTTGTTTTTCTTTTTAGCCGTTGGATTATCCGTCTAATGACCTCGATGTATTCTAATGTCTTTCACTGAGTATCATTCTCACCGGAGCGTGACCATATATATATATATATATATATATATGGACCATATTAAAAATCGTCAAAAGTGGGATCATATTAGAAATCGTCGTAGTGAAAAAAATAAGAATGATTGTGGACCATTGGATCAAACATATTATAATCATGATGGAGTCAAAAATTAGTAAATAACGGTAAGACGTGGTGGTATTATGGCAAATATGTGAACAAGTCTCGGTCAAATGTATATGTTTGACCACTCATTAAGTGTAATTTAGTCATTACAAACAATGTCAAATCACACAGCAGGCCCCACCGAACACATTAACCTAATCTACCTCTCTCTTGCACATACACACCCAAACACACACTTCAAAACTCACACACTCACCACACACACACACACACACACTGATTGTGCATCAGCCACAGCCGTCTGGGCTCCCCCCGCCCACTGCAACCACCTCCCGCCGTCGTCTTCCATATGCCCCACTGCAACCACCTCCCGCCGCCGTCTTCCATATGCCCCATTTCAACCACCTCCCACCGCCCAATTCAACCACCTCACGCACGACCAGCGGCCTCCAGAGACTCACCGGCCAAGGTTGAATTTCTAAAACTCCGGCAAAGAATCAGCCGGAGAAAAAAGTTCAAGCCGTTCATATGCTTAGAAAATCGTCGACCGACTTCAGTCCGTCGCGCACGTCCACGTGCTCCGGCTAGTCTAAAACTCCTGCCACAATCACTTTTTCTCGCCGGCAGCTCTTGCGTCCTGGCCCGCCGCAGAATTCAAGTCGAGAAATTCCAGCGACACTGACTCTATGAATGGTGTCCGACGAGGCTGATATTTCAGCCCATCCTCGCTGTCATCTCCAGCCGTTCGACGTAGACGAGCTGTGGGTCAAGGATGTCCGAAAACAATTTTGAGGATAGGGACTTTGTTTGGAAAAATTGATTAATCATTATGACTTATTTGCAATTTTTTAATTGTTAATATATTGCATTTTAGTAGATGAAGAAAATGTGTAATTTAATAAAATTTAAATAAATGCACATTAATTATATAAATCGAAATAATTAAAATTTTAAAAGTAGAAATATTTAATCGAACCGCCATATATATATTTCAAACCAAAAATTTTAGATGGGTCGGCTTCGGTCGATATTGTGCACTCTTAGTGGACATTAATCTGTAATTCGTCTAACACAATTGTGCACATTTTCGGTTGCTATTGTGCAGTCTGAAGCGACTGAAGTTTTGTCTCAATCTAAATTAATATCAAACCGAATTACTTGGTTTATTTGATAGGTTAACTGAAATAACCAAAATGACTGAAATAAAACATCATTTATATTATAAAAAACATATTTAGTATTTTAAAATCAAATATTTTTTTTGCTGAAAATAAATAATATTTTTATATAAGAATACAAAGAAGTAATTTCTTTTATATAGTTCGGTCGTTTTAGTGATTTCGATTATTTTAAAAAATAGAGCCATCATCGAACCAAAATAACTGAGTTTTTCAAAGTTTAAAAAAAATATAATCGAACCGAAATTTTTATTCGGTTAGTTTCGTTCGATATTGTGCAATCTGATAGTCATTATTGTGCAATTTGTCTAACACTTTTATGAACTCCCAAGGCATGAATTTTTAATGATTTGTCAAAAACCAAACTAAAACCGAATTGAAATCATATGTTTATTCGATCGATTAACCGAATTACATTAAATAAATGAAATAATTTATTATTTATATTATAAATATATATTTAGTATTTTCATATTTTATATTATCTGTGGTTGGAAAAGGTAATATATAAAATATTGAAATCGATAATATGCAATCACACATCCACTAATGTGCAGTTCGTCTAACATTATTGTGTGGTTTATTGAGCGGTTATTTGTTATGTGCATTTCAATTTTAGACTTCAGTAATTTGTATTTCAGTCAACATCATTATACATTTATTAAAATATTTATATAATAAAAAATATATTTAGTATTTATATTTTTTATTTATTAGTTGTATTTATATTTGTTGAAAATAAATAATATATATAATGAAAATGTAATATTTTTTATATAGTTCAACCGTTATGTTAATTCGTTTTTTTTTTTAAATAAAGC
>BKCP01008460.1:68764-84782 GCA_008636005.1 Striga asiatica
ATTTGTGGTTGATTTGATTGTGCTTTTCATTTATAGTTTGTTTGCTTGCTTGGGGGATTCGGAGATTGAGGTTGATGATGAGTCCTTTGTTGTGTGTGTGTGTAGGTTTGTTGCTGCAGTTACTGTTGTTGCGCAAAAAATGTACATGGCAAAGGCTATACATGTTGCAGGTCATTTTTAGTTGCGTGTAGGTTTTACATTTTTTACTTATTTTCTCTTAAAGTTATGCTTAAGTGTCTAATGTGGGAGTCTTGCCAAGACATTAATTGGCTGTTTTGTCTTGTTTTCTTTAGGTTACATAGTTTTGGGAGATGGGAACTTTTACTCACACTTGCTATTCTAGTGAACAGAAAATAATAATGCGCACATCAGAAAGTAGTAGTTGAATAATACCACTGCTCTGCAGTGACTTTTTAAATGTTTCAAATTGGAGTACTCCTGTCCTGTTTTCGATTGCAGTTTCTTAATATATTCGACTCCGAGACTAATTATTTTTGTAATATATTCGACTCCGACAGAGTGATTATTTTTGTAATATATTTGACTCCGACACTATTAAAAAAGGAGTGATTTGAAATGTTTGGTAACAAATATATGTTTATATACATATATACGAGTAATTTAAATGTGTGATCACACAAATATATGTTAATATACATATATAGGAGTAATTAAATGTGTGATCACAAGCGTATGGTACGTATTTACATTCTACAATAGTGTAATTGATAAAAGTAATCTTCTTTTCGGTGCATCATACTTATGCATCGAGATTTGTGAGAAGCTTAGTAGAGGATGGTGATTTTTCGCCCATAATGTGTGAGAAGGTTTATGCGGTGTAATCATTTTTAGCCTAAATATATTGAGATGCCTGAGAAGTTTTGCAGACTGATCAATTTCGTGTTAGAGCGTTGAGACGTGCGAGAAGCTTTGCAGTGTGGGTTTTTTTTTGTTTTTTTTTGTTTTTTTGTTTTTTTTTATTNAAAAAAAAAAGACCATAAATAAGGATGAAACACAGGAATGTATACACAGTTTAGCAGACAAACCCTTTAATTCTATACTTTCTACACTACATACCACAGCATGTGCACATAAAGAATATAAAGGCACAAATTAATAATTGGAAAAACAATTTTAGTTTCCATCGGGACCTTGTTCGTCCTCGTCCACTGGTTCGTTCTCCTGCACCATCTCCATAAGCATCGTTATCTGTTCTTGAAGCATTGCATTCTGTCTCTCCACATCAGCTCGTTTGCTTCTTTCGTCAAGAAGCTGCAGCTGTAAATGCTCTAGGCACCGTGCATCCTCTTCTAGTTGCTCGTTAAGCCCATCAATCTCCCTGTCCTGCATTCACTAACCGAAACCTTTTTTACTCTAACCGTTATAAAGCAAGACTAGCTAAAAAACTCAATATTTTGTTAACTATCTTGGAAAAAACTACCTTTCGGTTCATTTCTTGAACAGCAATCCTCCGCATGCTCTCGACAACATCAACATTGACAAGCTTCCGTTTTTTCCCAATGAGCCAGCCTTTGGGGTAGGTAGCGGACTCAAAATCGGGAGGTGGGAGTAGGGAATCTGCTGACGGGCGTTTTCCGTTCGCGTTGTTGACTGGCTCGAGCGACTCGAACAAAGCCTTACGCTTTTCGGAAAGGATGGAGAAGGAGAAGCTGTTTGCCGGTTCTTTTTTATCTTTGTTGTCCTGCATGCTCGGTTTTTGTAATGCCTCGTTTGTGTTCTTCGTGTTGGTTGCTGGAATATTGGTTGTTGTCGTAAATTTTTTAAATTTAAAATCATATATGAAATCTCACTCAAAATCTCACGTCCAGACTTAAGATTTTTCACAGGATTCCTCATGAATCTAAAAATCTTAAAAAGTCTCAAAATTTCATTCGAAATCTCAAATGAATACACCCCCTGATAATAAGATAGTGTACTATTTTGTGACTTTTTGAGATTCGAGGCTTTTTTAAGATTTTCAGATAGGAATCATATGAAATCTTAAGCCTGAGATTTTGAGAGGGATTTCGTATTTGTTTTTTTCTTTTGAAATTCCAGAAAATCTTATAAAATCTTAACAAATTATAGTCTCAAATAAGTTAAGTACCTCACGATTTTGTAACTTTTTTAAATCGCAAATAAATACCTCAAGACTTTTAAAATCTTAAAAATCTAAATAAAATACACTAAGATGATTTCTAAAGTCTTAAAAAGCAGGGGCGGATCTAGAAAAAAAATTTGGGGGGACTAGAGTTGTTATTCGAACAAAAATTTCTGCGAACATAGCTCAGATTGACTCGTAAAAACTCGAGCTAAGCTTGTTCTTATAATTAAACGAACTAATCTCAAACACCTAATCAAATTGTGTGTTAACTGGGTTAGGTCTCACTTGTTTTTTAAATGAGTCAATCCGAGCTGATTCATTTATCAATCAAACACGAGCTTGGAGAGATATTTTTTCTTTAATCCACTTGAATAACACCTTTAGAATGGATATATATTTTTTTATAACGCACACACATATAAGGTATACAATTTCTTTATATATTAAATAAATAAAATAAACGATAAAAATGCTTCACAAAATATATAACTTATGAATTTTGGTATTTTTAAAATTTTGTTTGAGATTATTTTACATCACAAGACTCATTATCAATTGAATTTTTTCTTTTTGTTTTTTTAAGGGGAATCATTAACAATTAATTCAGTGTTAATAGTTCTTGCCATTACTTTTTGATCCCATGAAATTGTGTATCTTGCATGCTTTGCTATTTCAAATTTTTTTACTGTAAGATGTTACATGTATCATACATTCAGTTCAATTAAATCTTATATTACAAAGAAAAACACCAAATATTATAGATGAAGAGTAAAAAAATACTTACAAAAATATAATGTACTTAAAATGATTAGTAGAAGCAATATAATAATTAGTAATAATTATTGAGTGTAGGTAAAATTGAATATGCTTACACTATATATTTATGTAGCTAGTAAAGGATAAAATTTCGATAAAATACTTATAATGTGTATATGCATAGTAAAAAACTAAAAGTTTTGGGGGGACAATAGCCCCCCCTATACAACATGTGGATCCGCCACTGTTAAAAAGTAATTAGAAATCTCAAACGAATGTATCGCCCGAAGGTTGATATCTCTATATATGAGCAGCTATACGACATTTGTTCCACGTCATATACACAATCACCTAAACGGATATTCCGCCAAATTTTGAAGCCAAACTTGAAGCCTTGAAAATTTTCTACCCTTGCAAAGAGAACTAATCTCCCTCTAACTGGTAACTGAGAAAATGCAAATGAATGTTCTTTTCGAACATGACGTAACAATGCCAGGCGAAGTCAGGGTCGAGTAAAACCAAGGCAGGTGCTAAGGTGCTTTCACAGTTTCACCCAGTCAACCAAAATCTCTTCGAAAACTGTTATAGTTTTATTTGCATTGTTATGAGTATAGAAACTTTGGCAGTCAGTGAAAATCTGGAAATGCCCCTTAAAGTTTTTTGCTTTTTTCTTTGTAAAAAAGCACTAACCCACCAAAACTCTATTCCCTGGCCTGGTCTTTTGGGATGGTAACAAATGAAACATAGTAGACGAATTTGGTCATTCGAACCTTGATTATATATACCGTTCACAAAGAATTAGTTAAAACTAAGTTCAATTGTAGTTCGAAAACCGGACGTGTAGGATCTATTGGTAATTCATTCTTCAGCTCATTTTGAGGGGAAATCAAAATTGATAACTGAAAAAGCAAAACGGAAATGCCATTTTGTGGAGGAAACAAAATTGGTAAAGAACAAGACTTGTGATCAACTTAGAGACTAGAGAGCATGCTATTAGTTTATTCCTTTTTTTTCATTATTATTATTACTATTAGTATTAAAGCATTAAAGCAATAAATATATATATTTACAGCTAGCTACTAAAAGTGATATTTCAGCAAAGGTCTAAAGCCAGTCTTCCTATTTTTGTTCATCCTCGGACCACATGAGAGAGAGAGAGAGAGATGAGAGAGATTGTTAATTTTTTTTGAATAAATATGAATTGTGTATTTGGGTTGTGGATGCCCTAACTAGAGCCCAACAACTAGTGAGGGCCCATTTATCCTAGGCAATCCCCAACAACTAGGAGTGGTGTTACTGTGCCCAAGAATCCAAGAGTGTTGTGACTTGTGTGGACTGAAAATAAGATTAATATTTTCTTTTGCAAAAAAATAAATAAATAGGATTTTATACAAACTATAGTAAAGAACAGAGTGCAATGAAATGAGTACACACTAGCCCTGATGAACAAAGACTCACATAGCAATTACAAATTGAAGTAAAACAAAGTCCAAGACAAGCAAACAAAAGATCAATACGTTGTTCTTTTTTGTTTTTCAAAGAAAAATAAGGTAAGACATAATTACCAGCAGAGCTTCTTCTGGATTTCCAGAAAACATGAGCTGAAGAGACTGGAGAAAATCCAGTCACTATTCTTCTCCCACCAGACACCTTCTTTTCTTCTCCTTCTTCTCCCATAATTCAGTTACTTAGCATAATAATATCAAGAAAAATGGGGAAAAGAGAAAAAGGCCACTTGCTTGTTTTCTTCTTAGAATGCAAGAAATTCTGAGAGAGAGAAATGAAATGAGATATTGTTGGGGTTTTTCAAGACGAAAGTATCAAAGGTTTTTCCTTTTTTCTTTTTTGGATGGTTGAGATTTTGTGTCTTATGGTTAGTTTGTCTGGTTTCGTGTTTCTCTTTGTAGTTTGGCCCCATTCCTTTGGGTTTCATCTCACGTTTCCCTCTTTTTATATCCAAATAAATTGCACACCATTCAGCTGCAAAATTGACTAAATTATTTCTGAAGGAAAAAAAATTAAAAATAAAATTTAAGGACCCCAGAGAGTATTATTGATTGCTCTTGAGGTACAAACAATAATTAAAAAAAAACAGTTAGCCTCATGTGATTTTACATCGTATTTTATTGAGCTTAGTTTTTAGTTGGACGTTTCATGATGTCTTTAATATTATGGAATTTATGAGTCATAATTCAATCACAAATTTATGAGTCGATCCATCATATACTTTTAACAAAATTGTATAATTATAAAACAAAATATCATACTTTTGTTCATAATATTTTGTAGAGTATGACATTTTAATTTGAAAACATGTATACTTGTCAAAAAAGTAAAGTTATCTAACCGTTGACTTGTCTAATTAGGTTTACTTAGACAGATCGACTTTTATACTTGCCTAATTAGATTTACTTAGACAAATCGACTTGTTATACTTTTATGTAAAGAAATGCTAGCTTATATTACAAATTTTTTATATTTTTATTTATGTTGTTTCGATGCAAATTTTCATTGAAAATCCGTAGCCTTAGTGAAAAGATAATGTTGATACATAGTTCAAAACCTAGTAATAGTGAGATTACAGGGAAAAAATAAAAATAAAAAAAAAAATGTCACACATCCCTGGGTTTTGCCTTTTGGATAAGTACTTAATTACTTTTCACATAATTGGCCAATGAATAAAACAAGTAAACTATTCAAACCTAGTGTTGAAACTTAAATCAATTTTAAGAGTCATCAGCATAGCATTTGATTAAATTAACCATACTCCAGACGACGAACTTTGCGAAAATGACAGCAGGACAAAGTTCCAAAGTAGTAAATGAAATACAAAATGCAGCACTGGTTCAAGTCAATTAAGACAAACACACGATACTCTCATTTTTTTCTGCTTCCCAGATCAGAAAACCATCCAAACTACCATGAACCCTCAGCACCTGCAGTGGGATTCTTGAAAGCATTGAAATCCCAGAAAGTCTTCAATGCATATGGCTTAGAAATCGTGATACCTTCCTCAGTGATTTTTGCAATCTGAAATGAAGATTCTCATGGTTACAACTAAAGAAGCTAACTATAATTTGTGGAGCAAAGAGAGTACAACCAAATATCAATTGGTGTCCCCACTTTCCCATGAACATTAAAAAAAGTTGGCCAATTCTTTAAGGAGAATTTTGTTATTCTTAGTTCATTTTGGAATTCAAATGTGGGGCTGTCTTGAGTTATTGATCTATTCACCTAGTTCTAAAATAAAACAGTACACACATCTTGGCCCAAAAGAGTATTAGTACCTATAACGAAGGAGTACCAAAGTTGCATTTCTTCAAAGAAGTTATAAATACCTGAAGTTTGTTAACAGCCGATCTATCGCGATAAAGGAGCACACGCATGCATTTCTCCAGCAATTTTACACCCTCTTCATATGTCAAGTTCTCATTCCATTCATCACGCAGAATGGGCCGAGCAAGGTGATTACCAAATCCAGTTGCCAAATGGTTGTCCTCATAGTGCACACCAATCATGCTAACCTGATTTACATAAAGCAAATATATTTATACATACATGCATATATATATATATATATATATATATATATATATATATATATATATATATATATATATATATATATATATATATATATATATATATATATATATATATATATATATATATATATATATATATATATATATATATATATATATATATATATATATATATATATATATATATATATATATATATATATATATATATATATATATATATATATATATATATATATATATATATATATATATATATATATATATATATATATATATATATATATATATATATATATATATATATATATATATATATATATATATATATATATATATATATATATATATATATAAAAATGCAGAAATCACATACTCAGGTATACCTCAAACTAATAAGCACATTGTTGATTACACATAGAAGAAACAATACATACCGTCCCAAGATACTTCTGCCCGTTTTTTATTCCCCCAAGCACAAGTGAGTTCCAAAGTGGGTTGAACTTATTACGACGATTGTACATCACCCTTGTCAGGTAGTTATGGACCTCCTTAGGTCCCAGAGAGTTTCCATCGTCCCACATGTTATCATATAAGCTGCATCCCAAAAATGCAAAAACAAAGAGTCATATAATTCCCACAACTCATACAAGCACCATTACCAGCCAACCCAGCATAAAGCAATCGGCGGAAAGAAATCAAAAGGTTATATCCAGTCAAGTTATATAAGATTTACATAAGCTCATCAAGATAGCGCATTATCTCCTGAAAATCGCTTATTTCACCACTGGCACCTATAACAGAGTGCCTTCCTACAGGCTTCAATCGCTCCACGGTTTTGTAACGCAGGGTAGACCCATATGAACCTATTAAAGAATAAAAAAAAGTTGTGAACAACAGAGCGTGAGATTGAGCAGTTTGCATGCACATATGCCAATGGACCAGAAGTAAGAAGAACAAAACAGTTTCAGCTAAATATTGGATATCAACTAGCTAAAGTCACTGGGGCTCAACAGTTATCCAAGACAATCTCCTTCATATGTTCTTACGAATTTCAAGAAACAGGCAAACGAAGGTGACATATCAACCGACATGAAGTTGACATGTATATTACCATATAATCAGTGTAACCTACCCAAATCAAGAAATTTTCAACCAATTAACAAATCACAAACAATGTCTTCACAGCATAACAGGCTGCTGAACAGACAGCAAATAGAACAGAATGTCTAAATAGTATATTCAGTCATAAAGCCACAGCTTTTTTTCTTCAGCAATATCTGAATGCAATCCACAAATAAAGACGTGCCAGTTACTGGAAATTCCCTTACATTTTTTCTCAACAAGACTAGACTAGCTCAATTTTCAATTAACTAGCATGCGTAACAGTTTGTTTTTCTCTTCACATTATATTCCTAACTAGATAGCCAGAAGATATTTCAAGGCAAATGCAAACCAGAAATCATAGTCAAAATACGTTATACATATAATCTCATTTCAAATATCAAACTTCCATAGCATGTCCAGAGAGTTCAGCCCACTTCAATTTAACTTGGTCAAAAGACGCCACTAGTGTGGTACAGATTTGAAATATATAAATTATAAGATTCAAAACTAGATACCCTCCGAAAGTAACAATCAAGATCCATATTTTAAACACGTCTAAATAGATGCATAAAAATTGAAATCAGAATCACCTTCATGTCCATGATTAACTACTTAAATGTTTCTTAACTAGAGGCATCTTAAAAGCAAAACAAGAAGCAAATTTGCAAAACCCAACCTCCCATATCTGCAGCCAAGAGAATGCCATCTTTATACTTGATGCCAACCACTGAGGTACCAGTAACATATGGATACCTACAAGATAAAGATAATTAGAAACTCCATAAGGGAAAAAAAATCAGAGGAAGATCAATACATAAGCAAAGATGAACATAAATAAACAAATAAACACCCATATTATAGAATCCAATTAAACATCATAAATAAATTCGATTAAGCTAAAACCCTAGTTTAAAAAAACTTTTGGAGAATCAGGATAAAGGATCTCCATAAGTAACTTAGTCCATAAGTAACTTAGTAAATTAGAGTACTCATACAGAGTTCTTTGAGAATCGGCTTCGGAGCCAAGCAATTTGCTCATAGCTGGGGTTGAATCTGCCAACTGCAATTATAAAAATATTGAAATATTAAAACCAAAAATTAAAAAAAGTTATCAACTTTCCATGGATCATACGAATCGGAAACACAGAAAAAGAAAACACAAGAAAAAAGCACGAACTGACGAGACGCGAAGATCGAAGCACGAACTGACGAGACGCGAAGATCGAATCAAAGTATGAGACTTCCGTTGGTATTTAGTATGAGACTGCCCAAGTAATTCCTCTCCCCTCGTAAATAAATAATGGTTGCCCTTATATTGATGTCGGCTGTGTGAATGTCTCCAAGGCAATGAAGATATCTCTAATTTGTTCCAGTAACCTTTAGTGGGCTAACTTTATGAAAACACTTTGGCCCTCTTAATAATCTCACATCTCCCCCCGACTTGTTAATCCCCATGATCCAAATTAATTATCATATTGGGCCTTAATTATTTAGCATTAGCCCAACTCAGTAGTAATTCTTTGCCTCGTCTCGTCGTCTACATGAATACTCCAATATCCTAAAAATAAACAATAAAAATATCAAAGCACCAGAATCCATCTAATAAATAAATAAATCAAAAAATATAAACTTGCGAATAAATTAAGTGTACAAGAATACACTATTAAATATATAAAATGTGTACATTTTTCGACCTATCAGGTTCAGAATAACCATAATTAAATTTGATATCTATATATATATAAAAAGGTTGTTGAAAAAATACATTAATAGAAAGTTTGACCAAATAAATATAATGTTTGACTTACTATTAATGGAAAGTTCAAAAAAGCACATGTGAATCTTTAGTAACAAAATCTAAATCCTATTTTTTTGGTAACAAATTTGGAGATTCTTATGGCAAAATTTGAATCCCATTTTTTTCATATCATAATATAATATTTTTTTACCAAAATTTAAATCATATCATTTTTGTTAACAAATTTGGAGATTCTTATGCAAAAAATGTGTCAATTATTTATGAAAATAATTCTAAATATAAATTAATTTAAAAACCGTACAAATTGAATACAAATTTAGGAAGCAAATAGTTGTATAATTTTTAACCAATTCTTCCAATCTTATTGAATAATTTTTTCATTTAAAAGAATTGTGTAAATTGAATAAAGTCACGTGCAATTTTTATATTAAAATAAACTGATATTTGGACGGGATGTACATTCAAAATTATGTCCATATTTTTTTATAACAAAAGCAGTTCATCATTGATATTTAAAGTCACTTTATCCAATTACTTAGGAAAAATTGTGTGCAATTTTTCAAAATTTAAATGCATCGCTTTTTTTAGATTCTTATGTTTTTTTTTCTTAACCATGTTTTACCGAGATTTTGGTAAGTTCATATCATTTTTTTTTTGGTTAAGTTCATATCATTTTCTTTAGGAAAGAGACAGTTGCATAAACATTAAAAACTTATTTCAATTTTTATTAGAATTATTTTCAATTCAATTTGTTTGGTACAAAAATCGGTGCAATGTTAAGAAATTCAGTTGCATTTTTAAGAAAAATTGATAATTTTTTTATTTGGTTTAAAAAAAGATTCGGATCAATTTGTTTGATAAAAAAATCGGTTTATTGGTAGAAAAATCGGTTTCATTTCCAGGAGTAACTAATGATTCTTTTCAATTTTTCTTAATTGAAATTTAGAATTAGATTTAAAATAATAATGAGTGATAATCTCTAAAAAATTCTACTTTTTTTTCTACTTTTATTTTGTTTAATAAATAAGATCCTTTAATTTTTTTTAAAATTTGTTAACTAATAACTAATAATATGCAATTTTAGATAAATTCGAACACCTATGTAGTACTTTACGTGCTAAAGAATTAAATCAATAATGTTGTAAATAAGGAAGTGTTTAATAACATATAAATTTCATTTTCATGAAATTTTTAATGGCATGAGAAAATTTAAATACAACAATACCTTTCAAAAAATAAATAGGTAATAAATGCTCCTATGCATCGCACGGGTACCATACTAGTTCTCCACAAAAAAACTCAAATATAACTTTTTTTTTCCCAAAGACATCAACACTCATATTCATAAGCCAATCGGCCAAATAGTACACAAGTCTTACGCAGCCTATAATAATGGGAGGTTACATATCCATCAGCAACCTAATCGAAATAAAAATTACAACATTCCATAACCAGCTCAACTATCAATGACATGCACCCGAATGCTCAAAACACACACAGGAACTCAACTATGAAATCAGATACACAAACTTGAACATACAACTGACACTAGACCTAGTATATCCCAGTCTGCTCATCTACACTTCTTGGAAATCTTTCCAGTCCTGTACTGCATTGTCAATGATCCTCTTTGCTGGTATCCTTGTGTTCTCAAAAACACATAAATTCATGCTCTTCCATAACCACCATAATATATATGTAGTTAATTGAATTCTGTCTTCAGATATCTCTTTGTAGTCCATTGAACTCAACCACCACCACCAGTCTTGAAAGGTGATTTCCTCCTCATCTTGTCTGTTCCATTGAACTGGGGCCACAGTCCAGATATCTTGAGCTTTTGAGCACCTGAATAGAGCATGCTCCACTGTTTCCTCCTTTTCTCCACAGCATTTGCAAATGGTGTTCACCTCCATCCCTCTTCTTCTCAGATTGCAGTTAACCGGTAGTATATTGGTAAAGCATCTCCAAATGAAGTGCTTTATCTTACCAGTAACCTTCAGATTCCAACATCTCATCCTTGCCCTCTTATTATTTTGAGCTAATCTACTTGTTTCAGCCCAATAGATCCTACACACCTCCAACTTGCAGAGTTCCTCATAAGCTTTTTTGACTGAAAACCATCCCTTATCAACAAAAGTGCATTGCCTCAAGTCTGCACACCTTGGATTCATGGTGTTAATTGCCAGTATTTTTTCAGCCACCTCAGATGGAAAAAGAATTCTCACCAACACTTCATCCCATTCAAGACCATTCCCCAGAATTAAATCTTTCACTCTGAATTTATCACCATCCACATGCACTTTTAATTTAAGGTTCTCCCCTCTTAACTCAGGGATCCAACAGAAATCATTTAGCTTTGTATCATTACCATTCTTTATGACAACAGTTATATGCTTCTTAAGCCAAGGAATAAATGATGACCATGAACTCCACAACCATGATACTCCTGATTTCTTCTCATAATCAAAGATAGAACAAGAGGGAAAATACCTGGTTTTCAGAACTTTGCTAATTAACAGGTCTGGCTTCTCCCATATCCTCCATAGTTGTTTCAGAATTAGAGCTTTATTGAATAGCTTGATGTTTTGGAATCCCAAGCCCCCGTTCTGCTTTGACAATGTCATCTTTTCCCAAGCCTGCCAATATACCCCTTTACTGTTGTCCTCTCCTTTCTTCCACCAAAAAACAAATATAACTTCACTCTCCATATCTTACTCCAATGGAGATATAACTCATATTTATTCAAATTTATCCAATTGAATTTTTAAAAAATAAAAATCAAATTAATAGAGTTAAAAATAATAGTTTTGTTAGACACATATAAATGTAATTAAAATGATTTCTATTTTTCATAATTTGAGGATAAAAAATGTATGTCATTATAAATAATTATTCTTTATTTATTGTACATTTATTTTGATGACTTCATAATATAAACATAAATACTTTTATATATATTCATTTCTTATTATAATGTTTATTTTTTATTATAATATTTTTTTTTTCAAACACCCGTGTAGTACACGGGTATTGTACTAGTACATTTATTATTACATAAAAAAAATCTATTAATCAATTGAATAACCTTTATTTGTCTTTTGTATTGCTAAATAAGTAAATATTTTAATCATATATATAACTCAATACTTATTGTCATTTTATCAATTTTTTACATATAAAATAATAAATTAGTTATTTTTGTTCTAATTTTTTTTTTTAAGTTAGCACTCATAGTGAGCATATAAGGTAAAAATTATTTAATTATATATATATATATATATATAGAGAGAGAGAGAGAGAGAGAGAGAGAGAAAAAGAAGGAATCAATGATAGACAGTGAAAGAAATAAGAATGAGTCGGGATCATTGGATCCAACATATCAATGGTCTTGATCAAGTCAAATATTAAATGTGACAGTCAAACATGAGTGGCAGTTTTGTAAATAAGTGTATAATCTTTGGTCAAATATTTACATTTGACCACTAAAAAGGGACAAATTGGTCATTAAAATACAATCATTCAACCAACACCACGTGGGGCCCACCCCTTCATTAACAACTCCCCACTCTCTCTCACACACTAACACACACTTACATCAACCTTACCCACACGCAGCACACATACAAACCTCTGCACACACACACACACGCACGTGGACACACACACACACACACGCACATGCACACACACACACACACACTCTGACCAACGGTGGGTGAAGTGACATGACGGGGGTGAAGTGACATGGCGGCGGACGGAACCGAAGCGACGCGGCGGCGGATGACGACATTGCGACGCGGTGATGGACGGAGAGGAAGATACGTGCTTGTGGACGGAGACGAGGCGGCGAGCCGGCGGATGAAGGCTATGCAAGGCGGCGGCGGAGGAAGACGAAGAGTCGTGTCTGCTGACGGTGACGATGCTATGAAACGGCGAACTGCAGCGTCGCGGCGCGACGGCGACGGCGCTCCGGCGGCTGCTGCGTGTTGTGTGCGAATCGAACCAACCGAACACTTGTCCCGAGTGAAATTGAAAATGAACATAATTAATTAATATTTTCGGTTCGGGTAACCCAAATAATTGAAATAATTTTTTATTTATATCAAGATTATATTTAATATGTTAATAATTTTATTTATTATTTTATATTATTTTAGGTATAAAAAAATTCGAGTTCGGTTGGTTCCGATTTATATGATGCAATCTGACAGCGGTTAAAGTGCAACGTGGTGTTCTGTAAAGTGCAACTCGATATTTTATAAAGTGCAACATACTGATGTATAAAGTGAAGCGATGATAAAATGTGGAGTGTGATGATAAAGTGCAACGTGTTTTGTTATAAAATGCAATTTGATGGTATATAAAGTGCACTAATTTATATGATCACTTATAAATGATGTGTTTTTGAAACCTATAATTAGTAGACGTAATTGAATATCTAATTAACCTAAATAATTTAAATAAATTATTATTTATTATTATAAAATTATATTTATTATTTTGATATTTTTAGATATTAAAATTTTACGTATTAGCAACTCGATATTTTATAAAGTGCAACATACTAATGTATAAAGTGAAGTGATGATAAAGTGCAATATATTGTTTTCCAAAGTGCTATGAAGGGCAATCTATCTATTACTATATAACTAGTACGAATCCCGTGCGATGCACGGGTAAGAGATATTCATTAGTATTTATAAATTAAAAATTATTATTAGATAATATTTATAAATTAAAAATATTGAATCAATATGTAATATATTTACTTATATTAATTTATTGAAAATGTTATATGAATTTTATATCGTGCAAAATTACATAAAACATGTCAATTTAATTAGTATATAACCCGTATGGTGCACCTAACTGATAATAAATTATATTATATTTATTTCAAAATAAGTGTCATTTTAAAATATATATTCAGAAATTCGATTGGACTACAATGTCATTCCATAAAATAATTCTTTTGGTAAAATTTTATCATATATTTAAAAATCTATGTGAATAATAAATACAATTATAAAACTTATAGTGTTCATTAATTAAAATGAATTTAATTTTGTATAAACTATCAAAATAAAAAAAAAATTAAGTTGTTGAGTAATTTATTAAACTATAATTAATTGACTATTGCATTTATGCCTAAGTTATTATTAACACGTAAGTTATGAATAATTATTTATTTGACTTTTAAATTTGAAACCCAAATTTGAACTATACGATAAATTTCCATATATATATATATATATATATGTATATTCCCTTATATATAAATTCCCTTATATACATATTATCTCACAATTTTCTAGAGTTGTTGACGATTAATTTTTAAATTTTATTAACCAATATTTGTTCAAAGATGTTTATGATTTTCAAGAGGACTACATACATTTTGTCAAATTATCATTAATATTTTATGGCAAGTTATTATAGAAATATGCTAAAATTTGAGAAACATATTACCTTGATTTTATAACAAAACAACCTAAATTTCGACTTTCATACACATAAAATTTAATACCTCATAATAACAAAAATATCATTTTTCAATATCTTTTTGTTCGAAAAAGATACATTTATCCTTTAAAAGAGTTGGATTGCGTAGAGTTTTCACGGTGTTTTGCCTGATGAGTCTTCATGATTTCTTGTCAATACAGATTATCTATTTGTTCTTTATGTTTTGCTTGATTTTTTTTATGAGTGGGATATAATAACAACTCAGAGTGTGTATGTTATTTTTATAGGCAAATTGAGTGTTAATTTAATAGGTGAAAAAATATCTCGATATTAGATGATTAGATTGTTAGAATGATATTATCTAAATATTTGAAATGATATTCACGTACATTATGAAAATTTAGAATAATTTGATATTATCCATCAAATTAAACAAAAATTATATTTGGTAATATCTCTCTATTTTAGTATAAGAAAATAAATGGGCTCACTTATGCTTTTTTTTTTTCCTTGGGTTGCGATATTAATACATAAGTTTAGCCATTTCAAAATCTTTTTAAATTAATAGTTTGGTGATCCACAGATTTATCAAATAAGTGTTTGGTGAAGATTTATCAAAGTCTTTTAGATTAGTAGTTAGTTATCCACAGATTCCATCATGAGTTATTCATAGATTATTGTTCCAATATTATCTCTACACCATTAATTTTGAATTCAAACTGTGATTTTTTCAGTAAAAAAAAACTACACCATTATTGTTTTTAAGCTTTCTATAAATAGAATGTCAAAGGTATTATTTATTTGGTCAAAAGTTTCCAAAAAGGATTACCAACAATATTTTTATATATAGATAGATACAGTTAAAAAAACGTTTTTAAAAAATACATAAAATTAATTTCAATTTCCCGCTTAAAATGTTTAATTTCCCCCTTAAATTTATTTGAAATATTTGGCTAACGGTAATCCCCTCTATATATAATTTCAGAATGCGCTGAGCCTACGTGGCAAATTCTCATGCTTTGGAATCCTATTTGGCAAAAAAACATGCTTTGGAGTTAGACTTGGATATAAATTAATATTTGTATTAATTGTATTTTAATATCATTTCCTATTATAACCATTGAATTGCAAATATATTTTAAAAGTTGATAACTTTTGTATTTGTTATCGGTTTTACATATATAATATATCAAATTAATCATCTTTTAATGAGCTTCGATTTGACATCCATATTGTATATATAAAATAAATAAATTATATTTATCTTTATAATAATAATAATAA